>AWOL01S0047045.1:101001-197727 GCA_000715115.1 Nicotiana otophora | reverse complement strand
TACGCTCTGTTAGGTGAGGCACCGGGTGCTGGTCTCGCTCCGAGGTTCGGGGCATGACAACCTCGAGGCCATAAGGAGGGACTACAACTGGGGTCCCAAGGCCGTGTTGTAAATTCCTTCTCCCAATGAGAGCATCACTGCTCATGTGGAGGGGTTTTAAGTGTTTATACTTACCCCTTCACATTGGGTCCTCGCGACCCAGTAATCGTTGATTTTTGTAGAAGATATTAGGTCACTCTTGGCCAAATTCACTCCTCTATATGGCGCATAGTAATCGTATTGCACTTCTTTTCTAGCAACACCAAGGGGCTAGAGTTTACTCTAAATCACCTTATGCGGTTGTATCGGCCTCGAATCCATCGAGGACTAATCAGGCTCCAATGTCGGGCAACGAAGGCAGTGATCTCGAGAATCGATGAAGACAAGGATCGGGATTGGATGAGCCGTTTTGTACGAGTGAGGACCTGTGACATTATTCCGGAAGAGAAGACGCCGTTCCCCGAGGAGTGGAAATTTCACCGTAAGTGATCTTTTAAACTTTATTCTTCATACCTCCTTCGATTTGGCCTGATGCTTCTTTCGATATGTAGCTGTTCCTTAGATGCCTCAAGCGGTGCCCGACCTTGAGGATTGGGTTCAGAAGTTAGCCTCGACTTCAACTTATGCCGAACGCGCATGGCGTGATTTGGCCAAAGGCAGATGGGAGGCCAAAAATCATGGTAAGGGCCTCCTTTTCATGTGTTCGGAATACTCTTTATGCTTCATCCGTTACTAACTTTCTTTTATGCAGGCTTGACCAAGGATGCCATTTTGAGGCATTCAATTGGCGAGGAAGGGACCAAGTCCCTGGTTCCGAAACCGGGTGAAGATAAGAAGAGGAAAATTGCCTCGCAGTCTGAGGACCTCAAGCCCAAGCCTCGAAGGTTGAGGATAAAAGTAATCGCCCTTACGACGGACTCGGTCTAAAGATTAAGAGATGAAGAAGAGGAGGAAAATGCCTCAGCACTGACTATCCTATCTAGGAAATCCATCGAGGTTTCCAAACATTCCGAGGCGGAGGCGGCTACTAAAATAAAGCCTCGTGTTGAGGAGGCTTCCAAAAAGAAATCGGGTGAAGGTCCCGAATTACCATAGGTCGAGGTCGTTTCTCGGCCATCTACGACCACACCGGACAGGGTCGGTTCTGAGACCCCGAAGATCAATCAGAGCATCCCGAGCGACTTGCTCAGGACCATGATAGCAGGCCACTTGCCTTCTCTTCCGACTTTTTCTGAGGAGGCACTAAGGGAAGCTCGAGAGTTGAAGACCCCCGATTTGGGCGGAGGCTCTAGTGTAGGGGATCCGTTTCGGGATTTCTTTATTGGAGTCGATGATGCCTCCGATATTAATGACGCTTCTATTCTCTTAGAAGAGGAACAACGCCTCATATATCGGGTAATAATCTTTTTACTGCACTTTGTTTCTTTAGTCTCTTCTAAATCTAACTTGCGTTTTCCCTTTTTGTGTAGGCCCTTGCCAAGTTTCGAGCTGATCTCAGTTAGTTCGAAACCAAGCTCCAAAAGGTCTTGGAGGAGAGGAATGCTCTGAAGCTTCTTTGCGGCCAAAAGGACGAGACTATAAAGGATCTTCAAGAGGATTTGGCCAAGGCTCGTGAGGAAGAGGCCGACTAGATAAACAGGTGAGCATCCTTTTGATAGAGTACAGACTTGACCAAAATGTGGAAGTTAACACTTCGTTATCTCAGCTATAACAGAAGGTTGAAAAGATTGGGTTGCTTCGGGAAGAAGTCGATCAAGTCAAGGCCGAGTGTGATCGGTGGAAAGAGACCATGGACCGCCTGGCTGCAGAAAAAGAAACTATCTTGGCCAAACTATTATCGACCGAGGTCCAACTTCGGGGCTTCAAATAGAAAAGTCCGGCCCAAGCTAAGTTTTCGACCATAGTTAGTACTTAGTTTCCTTTTTGGCAAGGCCTTGATCGGTCTCTTGTACATAACCTCTTTTATCAATATATAGAAAATCTTATTTTGAATCTCTTCTCAGTTTTATGCTCAAAACGTGTTTTTTGCTTTTGCCTTGTGAAAAATTTGTTGTTGCAGCCTCTGTAATCGAGCGAATACAAGTTTAAACTTAGGACAAAACCCTTAGGTTTTTTCAGACATGTGAGGGTGAGTTCCTGAGTTCAATAATATTTTTGAGATTTCGGATAGCTTGATCGACGCCATGATCGCACTGTGTTTTATAACTAAGTTCGAGTATGTTTTGAACTCAGAATAGAATAAACCCTTAGGTTTTTATCAAATAATGGGTAATTTTCGAATATTGTAGTAACGTACCCATATTGGTCCTTAGGATTAATTGTTGAGTGAGTGATTGCTCGAACTTTAAATTCTAAGTATTATGGCCCGTAGGCTTTTATGGTCGAGCGAGTGATTGCTCGAACTCGAAGTAAGATAGCCCTTAGGCTTAATAGTCGAGTGAGTGGTTGCTCGAACTCGAAGTAAGATAGCCCTTAGTCTTAATAGTCGAGTGAGTGACTGCTCGAACTTAAACTCGAAGTATTGTAGCCCGTAGGCTTTTATAATGTAAGTCTTTCAAAACTCCTTCGGTAGTAGTTGGCCCTTAAGACTACTTGAATCATGAAGCAGAACGAAAATTTCAAAATATGAGTTATTGGTAAAGAGGTCATTATACATGTATTCGTATTTTGTGCCAAAACTCAAGCAAAACTATGCGGGCATGGTTTTTTTTGACCAGTTTAACCTTACACTTTTCCCTATCGAGACCCTGTTTGACATGACTTTGGTATGAAGTAACTTTCTAGTATCGAATTCGATTTATTCGACGGTAAAGCCTCCCAATATTTGAGGTTAATTGTAAAGAAACCTTGGATACTATTGAATTGTCCTCAGGTAGCACATAGTTGTTGTCTCGTTAAAAACCTTGCCGAAAAAACCCGGTTGGCATAAAAACCGATCCAAGGGAAAAAGAGTGCAACGCGCACTTTAAAACCTGAGGTCTCAATGTCTTTGGTCGAACTCCTGCAATGAGTTAGTGTCGAATATATATAGACGAAAGAAAGGAGAAAATTGTACCTTAGCAATAATATCGTTTGAGGAGTGATATGTTCCAGTTGTTTGGTAATGGTTCGCCATCCATTGTTCCGAGTTTATAAGATCCTCCTCTAACTATATCGAGGACTTGATAGGGTCCTTCCCAATTCGGGCCGAGCTTCCCTTCATTAGGATATCAAGTGCTGGCGGTGACCTTCCTTAGGACTAAGTTCCCGATTCTGAAGTGGCGGAGGTTTGTTGTTCTATTATAGTACCTTTCGATTCGTTGCTTTTGCGCAGCCATTCGAACAAGTTCTGCTTCTCGTTTTTCATCTAATAGTTCGAGGGTAGTACTCATATCTTCGTGGTTTGATTCCTCCGATGTATGTCAAAACGTTGAGATGGGTTCTCCGACTGGAATTAATGCTTCAGAACCATACACTAAGGAAAACGGAGTCGCCCCCGTACTGGACTTCGACGTTGTTCTATATGCCCAAAGGACTTCGGGTAGCTTTGTTCAATCTTTTCTTCAGGTTTTGGATGATAGTCTTGTTTGTCGATTTGGCCTGTCCGTTCCCACTGGGGTGATATGGTGTTGGCAATATCCTTTTTATTTTATGGTCTTCGAGAAATTCTTTCACTTTACTGCCGATAAATTGCTTACCATTGTCGCATACTATTTCTTTGGGTATACCAAATCGATACACGATGTGATCCCAGATGAAATCTATAACCTCTTTTTCTCTCACTTTCTCGAACGCATGTGCTTTAACGTATTTAGAGAAATAGTCAGTCATAAAGAAAATGAATTTAGCTTTACCTGGGTCCGATGGTAGAGGGCCGACGATATCCATCCCCCATTTCATGAATGGTCATGGGGATAGGATCGAATGAAGTTGTTCTCCGGGCTGAAGGATTATTAGTGCAAACCTTTGGCATTTATCACATTTTCGAACAAACTCCTTTGTGTCTTTTTCCATGCTATCCCAGTAGTATCCTTCTTTAATGATTTTGTGAATTAGTGATTCGACGCTGGAGTGGTTCCCACAAATGCCTTCATGTACCTCTCGTAAAATATAATCGGTGTCTCCTGTTCCTAAATATACTGCCAATGGTCCATCGAATGTCCTTCTATATAATGTTCCATCTTCAGCCAACAGGAATCGAGCAGCTTTGGTTTGTAGGGACCTCGATTCTTTAAGTATTCGATTTACTTATTCCTCCAATCCCAAGTTAAGCTTGTAGAGTTTATCTCGGCATGACCTTCCTCGATTACGGATCTCGAGAGTTGAACGTCAGTTCCCTAGTCGATCTAATCTTCCTCGACCGATGACCCCAAACTTGCAAGTGCGTCGGCCTCACTCTTTTGTTCTCGAGGCACATGTTGTAAAGTTTATTCCTTGAAACGGTGCAAAGTTACCTGTAATTTGTCCAAATACCTTTGCATCCTATCTTCTCGAACTTCGAAAGTTTTGTTTACTTGGTTCACCACTAGTAAAGAGTCACATTTGGCTTCAATGATTTCTGCTCCCAAGCTTTTAGCTAGTTTGAGACCTGCAGTCGTGGCCTCGTACTCGGCCTCATTGTTAGTCAACCTAGAAGTTTTGATAGATTGCGTAATAATGCCACCCATGGGGGGTTGCAAAACGATGCCAAGCCCTGACCCCTTCATATTCGAAGCACCATCTTTAAAGAGGGTCCAAACCCCGATGTTGTACCCGATTTTATCAAGAGTTCTTTTTCCACTTCGGGTACGAGGGTTGGCGTGTAATCGATCACGAAGTCCGCCAAAATGTGAGACTTGATGGATGTACGGGATTCATATTCGATATTGTACCCACTGAGTTTGATATCCCATTTGGCCAATCGGCTCGATAGTTCGGGCTTTAGCAAAATATTACAAAGTGGGTAGGTGGTTAACACATATATGGGGTGACATTGAATGTATGGTCTCAACTTTCTAGAGGCGCTTATCAGTGCAAGCGCCAATTTATCTAAGTGTTGATATCTAGTTGTGCTTCTCCTAAGGTCCGACTTACATAATAAATAGAAAATTGCTTACCTTGCTCTTCTCGTATTAGTACGCCACTCACCCCGATTTTCGATACCTCCAAGTATAAGTAAAGGTTCTCATCTGCCTTTGGTATGTGAAGCAGTGGTGGGCTTGACAATTATCATTTTAATTCTTCTAATGTCTATTGGAATTCTGGGGTCCAGGCGAAATTGTTCTTCTTTTTGAGTAGCGAGAAAAATTTGTGACTTCAATCTGACGACCTTGAAATGAATCGACCTAAGGCAGCAATCCGTCCCGTTAGCCTCTGCACGGCTTTTACACTGTCCACGATGGCGATGTCTTTGATGGCTTTGATTTTATTAGGGTTGATCTCAATCCCCCGATTTGATACCATAAAGCCGAGGAACCTTTCCGAACCGACCCCGTAAGCACATTTCTCGGGGTTGAGCTTCATGTTGTATTTCCTTAAAATATCGAATGTTTCCTGCAAATGAGCCAAATGGTCCTCTGCGCGCAGGGACTTAACTAGCATGTCATCAATATAAACTTCCTTTGATTTACCTATTTGTTCCTCGAACATTTTATTTATTAGGCGTTGGTAAATAGCTCCTGCATTTGTTAGCCCGAAGGGCATCACAATATAACAATATGTTCCATACTTGATGACAAATAAAGTCTTTTCCTGGTCTTCCGGGTTCATTTGGATTTGATTATACCCGGAATAGGCATCGAGAAAAGTAAGGACCTTGTGGCCGGCCGTGGCATTGATCATGCGATCGATGTTGGGCAGCGGAAAAGAATCTTTGGGGCATTCCTTGTTTAAATCCTTATAATCTATACACATTCTAAGTTTGTTCCCTTTTTAGGGACTACAACTGCATTGGCTAACCATTCGGGATATTTTACTACCCGAACGGACTTAATTTTGCGAAGTTTAGTTACCTCGTCCTTTATGAATGCGTGTTTTACCTCGGACTGGGGTCTTCTCTTTTGCTTCACCGGTTTGAACATAGGGTCCATGCTCAGCCGATGCATTGTTATCGACGATGGGATCCGTGTCATGTATAAATGGGACCAAGCAAAACAATCTATGTTATCGATAAGAAATTGAATAAGCTTTTTCCTGAGTTCGGGGTTCAATCCCGTTCCCAGGTATACCTTTCTCTCGGGCAGATGCCCGATTTTAATATAACCTGTTCCAGTTCTTCGACCGTCAATTTGGTGGCGTTAGAATCTTCGGTGATGATAGAAGTTCGAGGGATCAGAAAATCCTCTTCTTCTTCTTCTTCTTCTTCTATTTCCTACTTCCCCAATTCGGTCGAGGTTGGCGGCTGTGATTGCTATTTAACTTCTCGTTACCTTTGATACTTGATCTTTCTGAGGTTGATAGTGTTAACATCGGTGTTACCTCATCGATCACAAATATTTCCCTCGCAGCATGCTGCTCCCCGTACACTATTTTTACACCATCTGACGTTGGGAATTTTATTACTTGGTGGAGAGTCGAAGGTATTGCCCTCATATTGTGGATCCAAGGCCTTCCGAGTAGGGCATTGTACCTCATGTCACCCTCGATTATGTGAAACTTTGTATTTCGGATGGTCCCAACCACATTTGTCAGTAGAATAATCTCCTATTTAGTTGTTTTACTGGCCATGTTGAAGCCGTTTAAGACCCGAACTGTGGGCACGACTTTATTTTGCCGACCGAGTTTCTCCACGACCCTCGATCGGATGATATTTACAGAGCTACCTGGATCCACTAAAACACGATTAACTTGAACTTTATCTAATAAGATAGAAATTACCAGAGCGTCGTTGTGGGGCTGAGAGATGTCTTCAACTTCTTTGTTGTTGAATGATAAAGTGTCTTCGGTCACGTAATCTTGGGTTTGTTTTTCTCTAGTGATCGGTATCTTTGAGCGTTTGAGTATGGGTTCCTATGGAGTGTCGACCCCACCAATGATCATATGAATGATATGTTGAGGTTCCTCTTGTTCATATTTTCTGTTGGCGTCTCTCTCTCTGAAATGGTTCTTGGATCGATTGCTGAGGAACTCTCGAAGGTGGCCCTCATTGAATAGACGAGCTACCTCCTCCCTTAATTGTCTGCAATCCTCGGTCTTGTGGCCATGTGTGCCATGATATTTGCACATTGAATTTAGGTTTCTTTGGGAAGGATCGGTTTGCATAGGTCTGGGCCACCTAGTATCCTTGATCCTTTCGATTGCCGATACAATGCCCGATGCATCGATGCTAAAGTTATATTTCGATAATTGTGGTGCCTCTATAGGATCAGCATATTTGTCGAAACCCCTTTTGCTCATAAGTCCCCGAGAATTCTGCCCTTGATCACTCATTCGATTGTTCGGGGCGGAATTGCGTCCCGAATTATTATTCCTTCGATTTTTGGTGTATGGTTGATATCGGTCTCTGTTCGACCTTGGCTCTCTGTCGATGTCCCTCTGGTTTTTAATAACCGACATGCTTGGATGTACTGATCCGGAAGGAGCTCCTAATTGGTCATCTTCGACCCTGATTTTTGACTGATATCGATTGTGCACATCCGCCCAAGTTACAGCTGGGTATTCGATCAAATTTTGCTTCAGCCGACGTGATGCTATCGAAGTTCGCTCGTTCAACCCTTGAGTGAAAGCTTGAACGACCCAATCATCTGTGACCGGTGGGAACTCCATGCGTTCCATTTGAAATCGGGACATGAATTCCCTCAACATTTCATTATCCCTTTGTTTTACTTTAAAAAGGTCAGATTTCCTTGTTGCGACTTTTATGGAACCGACGTGTGCGTTTACGAAAGAATATGCCAGCATGGCAAATGAGTCGATGGAATTCGGTGGCAGATTATGATACCAAATCATTGCTCCCTTCGAGAGGGTCTTTCCGAATTTTTTCAACAACACAGATTCGATTTCGTCATCTTCTAAATCGTTACCCTTGATGGCACAAGTGTAAGAGGTGACGTGTTCATTGGGGTCGGTAGTTCCGTTATATTTGGGAATCTCGGACATACGGAATTTTTTCGGAATTGGATTTGGGGCCGCACTCGAGGGAAAAGGCATTTGCACAAATTGTTTGGAATCCAACCCTTTTAAAATTGGTGGTTCCCCCGGGATATGATCGACCCTGGAGTTATATGTTTATACTTTTTTATCGTTTGCTTCGATCCGCTTTGTGAGCTCCTCGAGTATCTTACCAATTTCGGGAGTAGTCCCCGATTCTTGCTCATTTGACCTTACTACGGCTGGCTCCATTCTGTGGCCAATTTCTCGAGGTGGATTAAGATCTAGCCTGCTTAGTGCCTGGGTTTGGCTCTGCAATTGAGCTATCGCTACCTGTTGGGCTTGCATCATTGCAAAAATCATATGCAAGCTGACTCTGTTTTCCTAAACGTTATGGGTGTCTCGAGCGGCAGATCGAGTACCGCCATGAACGCTATTTTCAGGTTCAGAACGTTGGTTCACCTCAAGGGCCACATGTGAATTAACGTCTAGTGGTACTTCGACCCGAGCTTCAGGTGCTTCGACTCGAGCTTCCATTGTATCGACAAGCGGCCTTCCGGCTCTAGGCGTCGAGTTGTTGGTTTCGTCTTGAAGGCCGACTTCGTTTTCGATAGGTAAAGTCATTAATTGAGGGTTTTCCATTGCTAATCCGAAGCCAAAGACACTTTCAAAAGACATGCATAAAATGGCGTGTGTTTGCAGATTCGTATCAAATAACCATTGTTATACTTAGCCCCACGGTGGGCGCCAAACTATTTACCCGAAAAATTGGATTGAGTTGAATTTGTACGTAGTCTTAAGGATATGTGGTATAACTTTGATACAAATCATTCAAGGGAAATAAAAATATCCAATCTTGACTATAAAGCCCTTAGAAAAAATAACACAGTATAAAAGAGGAAAATGAATGAACAAAATAAGATGAAGTGATGGAACTCAAAAGGTTAATCTTTCAATATGAGAAAATAGGATTCCTGTTACAATGCAGAATGTCCTTACAAAAACAACAATTATCCCTCTTTATAGTGGAGGGATCCTACTTCAGATATAATAAAAAATACATAGTGGGGAACCCATGATGAATTAGATTTTCCTTAATTCCTGTCAGGATTCTGTCCCCTAGTGCGGTTACAATGACTTTTGTCTGTGAGCTCGGTATTGACTCGAGCTCTCGATCTTGACTCATGCTTGATTCCGACTCGGAGTCTGATATCGATTCGGGGTCGGTGCTGGTCGGTCTATGAATATTAAGCTTGATAACTTTTCTTCGCCTTGTAGCTCGACTTGGTTTCGAGTTCGATAATGATACCGATATTGACATTGATTGGTTCTAGAACCCGAAGCTTGATGACCTGACTTTGGACCTCAATCTGATATTATGAAGACACTCTTTGATCAAAGTATTACCACCTCGACCAGTTCATACGACGGGCTGATCGATTTTAGCCGTATACACAAGGCAGTGACGCGAGGCCAGTGGGTGCATCGTCGGGTTCGAAAAAGCTGAGGGAGGCAAGTCGCACGCAATGGGGACACGTAACGACCGCCTTGGCAACGAGGCCCGGAAGCCTTCTATTTAGGCAATCAGAGAGAGTGAATAACCTAGAGGGTTTGCCTTTACATATAGAAGTATAAGTTGATCATTTAATCATTTCTATTACTCCCTCCGTTTCAAATCAGATGAGATACTTTCTTTTTTAGTCTGTTTTAAAATAAATGACACATTTCTAAATTTGAAAATAATTCAACTTTATACTCTTTATTTTACCCATTTTACCCTTAATGAGCAGCATTTATAACCACACAAATGTCATGGATCCCCAAAGTTTTTACTGCTTAACTTTTTAAGATCACAAGTTTCAATTTTTTTTTTTCTTCTTAAATTCCGCGCCGAATCAAACTACTCATCTAAATTGAAACGGACGAAGTATATTTTATTCGCTTAGAAACTGCCATTAGTTATACAATCGCAGGAGGTATAATTAGTTGGTAGTAGTGGTTGGATGAAATCGAGAGACATTCATATTTTACTGAATTTCGAGAGTGAAATTTATGAAGACCTGGGAAAAATCACAAGTGGAGTCTGACTCCAACTCTTTTATCAAATCGAGCTAATCTATTGTCATTAGCATTCTTGTTTTAAATTTCACAATCATTTAATTGCTAGTTTTTTGTATTTTTTTTATTTTATTTGATTTCACAAAATCTCAACTTGCCTGAATTCTCAAATAGTAATTGAGCAAGAACAATCAGCTATATAGTAACCTAATCATCGCGGGATCGATATTTTTATACTATTTTTGACAAGTGCACTATTATTGTAGAGTTCACTCGTATAGAAGAGGGAGGGGGGGGAGTAAATTGTTTCTTGCTCGATTTTCGTGATTCCAAAGAACCAAGTTCTTTGCACTGAACTAACAGCCATAAATAAAAGGTAAAGTGTAGAAATTAAATAGGATAACGGTTTTATGCGAAAAACCTCCTTGATCAAAGAAGTAAAAATTATGACATACCTCAGTAGGATTTACTTTAAAACTTCACTAATTTCAATAAACATTTTTAGGTTATAACTCTATAACCAATGAGATTAACTCTAGTACCCTAACCCAACAATCAACCCAATTGTAACTACCCTTTTCCAAACTAACTCTAGTCTGGGAAGCGAATACAAAAACTCAAAGTTTCTGCACTAACCTATGATTACACTTCTCAAAATAAAATAGATTAAAATTTAGAGTAATTGACTCAATCTAAATAACTAACGAACTTCATAATTTCGTCTTATAGAATAAGTTCTTTAGTTGAGTAGCTTGAATTTTCAAGAGCACCTTCTTGCTGAGATTACTATTGTGATTAATACTTCTGAGAATTAGTTCGAATAACATAAGTCATGAGTTGCTATAGAAGGTCTCTTTAAATAGGTGTACAGTTGGCCGAAAATATTCACCAATTAATGCTCCGAGACTTAGCGTATTTCGGTTAAAGAAAATCTCTCCAACTTTGATTTGCTTTCCTAATTTATTTCCAACTTAACAACATTTTCCTTTAACGCAAGTATTTTCATAATTCTAATCCCTTTCGAACACTAATTAGTCACGTGAATGTTTTTCCTTTTAGCGTGCAATTAGGTTTTCCTAAGGAATCCAACTTGCATTAGTATTTGGCCGCTCCGCGTCATATCAGTATTCTGCACTTCATCTGCTACGAACCTGGTTCTTACATTATCAGTATACATATTTGTGCATAATAACCTATTCATGAAGCCTGGTTCTTTTAACATAATTTATTCTGATTTGTTAATCATCAATACATAACACGTGCTCAACTCACCAAGTTTTCCCTTTTGATGATGACAAACCCATGTGCAAATACTCTATGGTTTGAGAAATGTTTCTTCACTCTTCAACATAAGAACCGGTTTCATTGGCAGCACTTTTGTTTTGATTTTTTCATGTTTGCACAAGTGTAAGGGACTCGCCTTCCATTCACCGCAACTTTAAAGATGACTAGGCATAATTTCAACTATAGAACCTGCAAACAGACAAAATCATTGATACATCAATTCATTAGTCCAGTGCTTAATAACTAAGTTTTTTGATCAGCATATGTGCACATCCTTAACTTTCTCCTTTTGACATCATTAAAAAAATAAAAAAATAATTAAAGTCAAAAGTGAGAATTCATTGGTGTTAAACACATGGCTACTGGTGCTACACTAATATGTACACAATCTCAAGAGTTCAAACGTTTAATCCAATAAAACCATCCAAATAATTGCAGCAGACTTAGCCTAAAATGAGGATATTGGATTGATTAATTATTGTATCACATTAAGCCCAAAAGGCTCAAACTAAAGGACAGTTGGACAGACCCATCAAACTGCCATCACAACAAACTAATTCAAAAAATTCAGAATCTGGTCATAGAAGGGACACGACTAGGATTAGATTCGAAAACCTAAGAGGATTGGAGACCAGGTTCTTTTTTGGAATAGGGTTCTCCATTAATAAGACCTAGAAGCTTGTCAAACCGAGCAGCAACAACCTCCTGCTCTTTCTTTATCTCCTGCTTCATCTTCCTATTCTCCTCTTTGAAGGAGGCAATTTCCTCTTTCATCGTCTCCTTTTCCTCAATGGTAGAATTCAACTCCTCCAAAAGGTTTGTGGCTATGCCTTTACTCTTTGTGCCTGATGATCTTGCAATGCAGTCAAACTTCTTTAAGGTTTCCTCATCAAACATGTCTTTCTTAGTCCCATTCTTAGGTCCTCTAAGAGGGACCTTGAAGTGCCCACACACCCTAGTCAACAAGAACTCATACGGCAGAGCATGAATGCCTTTTTCTTGATCAACCGCCACTGCCATATGCTTGATTATTAGTGAGGGCAAGTTGATTGGACTATTTTGATTCAGCACCTCCATAGCTGCTAGGTCCAAGTATGTAGCCTCATGCCTCATCTCTAATCGACGCATTTGTTCACAAACTCAAATAGAAGCTTGTAAACTAGCTTCCTTGCAGTGTGTTGCTCCCTCTTCTGAGTATACAAAGATGTCACGTACATAACATCATCCTTCTCTCCCAAACACGTCCACTCACACTGCACATAAGTGTCAAAACCCTCCACATGCATATTCAATATCCACCCTAGCAATGTAGCATCAAGAACCAGGTCCACTCTTTTTACCTCAGAAATTACTGTGCGATCCTCAAGCACCTTAATATTTATTGTAAAAATGAATCATTGCTTCACCATAGATAATTGGGAGTGCGTACAAGAACACATGTGTCTACCTCAGATTCTCAATCCTCGCCAACAACTCCTTTATCCAAAACATCTCAATAGTGGCTGGGTTGAAAACTCGTCCCTTTAATATTATCAACACATAAAACTATTCTTCCCTGCCCACATTGGAAATTGTCCTTTGGGTCTTCTTTTTCCATTTGGAACTGGTTCCTTTCCCCTCAGATTTTGAGACTGCAACTTTTTTTCTCTAAGTTCCTCTTCCTTTTGGGTGTGGCTAAAGCTGATTCAGCCTTTTTCTTTCCCTTTATCTTAAGAGGAATCTCCTCCTCTTCTTCCTCATCATCTTCTTTTTTATCTTCCTCACTCACAAGATTCACTTCCTCTATATGAGACTCATCTCTTAGCCTAATTTCTTGCTTCTCCTTTCTGTTTTTCTTGCTCTATTTCTTAGCTTCTTCATGATCAAACTTGCTCTTCCCTCTTGTATTTTGAGTCTTAGCTTTAGGAGCATCAGAGACCCCTAATTTTACTGCCTTCTTGGCGACTTGCTTAACCCTGCCAGATGTCCTACTTTCCTGACGCACCTTCTTTTCCTTTCTTTTTTTTTTGGCATTCATCTCTGCTAGTGCCTTATCATCACTACTTTCTTTTCTCACTTCAATTTCTCCTCTTTTACTTTCCTCCTCAGTATTAGTCCAATCATAATAAGTGCATTTATCTGTATCAACATTCAGAGAACCAGGTTTTTGAACCTTTTCAGTCTCTTCCCCAATATTCTATTTCATTAACCCTTACAAACACCCACTCAATACTCTCACCATTTTCTTTCGCACCAGCAGCAAAAGGACCTGGTTGTTAGCCATTGGCTTCTGGTACTTCTACTCTAGCATTATCCTTTTCTTGTTCCTTCCTAGAGCCTTTTGTTCCCTCCAAGTCATCTTCACCAACGCCACTCTTCTTTTATCGTCTGTCGCCTTCCTACTTCTCCTTTTCAACCATTTCTTCTCCATAAATTTGTGACTTCTCTATTGTCGGATTTTCACAGCTAGAATTTTTACTTTCTTCTTCGTTAGAGTAGTCAGCCAAAACCGTAATAGCTTTTGCGGTCTCTTGGGAAGGAATTTCATCTTGGACAGACTCGGTATGACTAGGTTAGAGGGGAGGGGTATTCATTACTAGAGTGGGGTTTGACTTGATAGGACCAGATGCAGGTTGGCTTGGTGAGTTCGCCATTTTCAAGCAATTGAGAATTTTGGAAGAACTGGAAACTATGGTTTCCTTTTTGAGGCTGGATTTTTGAGAGAGATAAGTAATTGATCGGATGAGAGAAGAGACACATGAAAAGGGGTTTTATGCACGAACACGATTTAACAATTATTCGGCTCAATCAATCATAGTTATTGCTCCTGATCTGGTTCTAAGAAGGAAATAGGGTAGCACCCAAGTTTCAAAATTTCAAAAGGTGGTTAATAGGCTTTAATTGTGCAGTAGAGACGTGTATAAAGGGAGTTTAGGAAACTGGTCCTATTTTTAGTGTCTCAATCCAAAATCCTACCAATGACATGATGGCGCCTAACACCACTTGCTAGGCAAGCCACATACAAATATGCAGAAATAGACTCGAACAACAATAAGAAAATAATCTCAAACAACGAAATAACATAAACACTTAAAGTTATAATGTCAATACAACTGAATCCACCCCAAAACTTGGTGTCACCGGGTGCATAAGCTCTATAGAATACTAAATACAAAGTCTAAACACAATTCAATACTGTTTGGAAGAATAAACAATAATAACAATAGACAAATAATGGGACTTCAAGGTATACGAACGAAACTACAGTGCTACCTCGAAATCACCAAGCAAATCAAACAATTAGCTAGCAACCATCGTTATTAGCAATACCTGAATTTGCACACAAGCTGCAAAGTGTAGTATGAGTACAACTGGCACTGTATATTTAATAAGTAGAAAGCCTAACCTCGAACAAAGTAGCGACAAGATTGGCAAAGTCCGATGCTTACTTTCAACAGACAACAACAACAATAAAAACATAATAATAACATATAAGGAAAAGCAGGTCAGATAATAGTAGGTTCAACTCTAACACAATGAGAGGAGAATTAGGCATGCTTTTCAAGAATATCAGTTAAGGCATTAGCTTTTCCACAAAAATCACTTAGACAGAGATTTATCAAGGTAAACTGTGATTTCCAGCTCATAACATCAAGCAGAGATATCAATAACAATTAGGATGAGAAAAATATAACTCTACGCCTGCATGTCAAATATATATGCCAAATCAGCAAATGTCACAGTTTAATCATCAAGTGTACATAATCTCAACACATACATAGTTCCTAGCATAAGTACCTCTCAATCATACTCTCAGCACTTTCACCGTGCCTGACACAAAGTCCTAGAATTATACTCTCGGCACTCCTATGGTGCATAGCAAAATGCCCCTAAATCATCACACATACCGACACACACTCAATACTGTATGAGTGCCTAGCATAAGCCCATCACTAATCACATATTAAGTTCCTTCATTCCCAGGTTATTACCTGACTCTGGAGGGGCGGGTCCTAGCCCTAACGCTGAAATCAAAGTCAGCAATCAATATCACTCAGCCCAATATAAAGAATGATGTACCTTCCCCTCACTGTCCATATCAACACTCAACAACCGTTTCCATTCATCCCAATATCGAGCCTGGATGCAAACATCACCTCACAATCAATATCAACACGACTCTATGGTCCAAGATCAGTCACCAATCAGCTCAAGTCTCCATATGCCGACATTTCACAGAATCATAATCAATATACCACACAGAATATACCAACGTGCCAACACTCAACTTAAACCCGTGTCATACAAAAGGACACCCACAACATGTGAGATAACATATAAATATGCATAGAGACAGAGATATAACACACAAATACAATATTATGACTGAAAAATATGACTATGTCTAAGACAAATAGCTCTACATAGAAACAATAACCCTATAATGTCTCAACAGAAAAGAAAATAACCTAAACATAATTTCTATTATGAATAATAGCTCACATAGTTATTGAAATGGAGAAAACACGGTATCAAAGAAGCATAATAGCAAAACAAGGCATATAATAGCCTAAGATTTACTCAGATCGTGAATAACCACGATGCATGTATATACGCTTGTCACCTCGTATATACCTTACCCCCATCATATAACAAATATCATAGTCAATGGGGAAATACCCTCAATCCAAGCGTAAGCAAGAAACTTACCTCATCCGGGCTAGTCTTCAATATCGAATCGCGTCAAAACCACGCTATATCCCTCAAATTGTGCAAATATAAGCCAAACATCATCCAAGAAAGTCAATAATGTCATACGAAGCTATCCCAATCCATAAAGATTTCATCTTTGAATAAATTCTCAAAAGTCAATAAAAGTCAACCGAGCCCGCGTGCCCGAAATCTGATGATCCATAACCTCCAATATAGTAGTGAAATTGCTCTTCAAAATCTGCTATTCTCGAAGTCTAGAGCTCAAAATATGAAACAATGGGTAAAATATCGAAAATGGCAACTTAAATACTCTGCCCAGCAGAACACTTCGTGATCGCGATACCAAAATCGTGATCGTGATTCACAAAAATCCACATCGCCTCCGGCCCTTCATCATGAACGTTGACAACAACAAATGAACGTGAAGGCCACTGGCATCACCACTACACAAACGCGAGGATCCTTACGCGAACCTCATGACCGACCTCCTCCAGCACCTCGCGAATGTAAAGCTAAATGCGTTAACGTGATATCCACCTCCGACATCACTCCGCAAGCGTGATCCTTGTAACGCAAATGCGATGCACAAATCACCAGTGACCAAAAATACCCTATGCGTCCGAGTAGCTCTTTCCACGATCGCGAAGCTCATCAGATACACCAGAAAATCAGACATACAAACTCAACCAAAATTGTCCGAAAACACCCCGAATCACACCCGAGCCCCATGGTACTTCGTCCAATTATACTAACAATTCTAAATAAATTATCCAAACCTATCCAAAGGCTCAAAGCACCACAAATAACATCAAAATCAAGAATCGACGGTCAAGATTATTCTCTTAACTTTCAAACATTCCAACTTCTCCAAACTCGTCCAACTCTCACTAAAGTAGTCCGGATCACAACCAAATATTGCACACAAGTACCAATAAACTAAATGAACTAACCCAATGTCTCAAAACTACAAAAGGAGTCTAATGACACCGAAATAAACTTCCGGTAACCTATGAACTCTCCAAAATCTTCAAATTTTCAACTTTCGACAAATAGGACCAAAACTTTCTAGGAATATCCAAATTCAAATTCGACCATACGACCAAGTGCAAAATCACCATATGAACCTATTGAAACCATCAAATCCCAATGTCGAGGTCGTTTACACAAAATTCAAACCTTAATAAACTCTTCCAACTTAAAACTTTCTAATTGAGAATTACTCTCCCAAATCAACTTCGAACCTCTAAAAATCAAAACAAACCATATAAGCAAGTAATAATGCATCATATGAAGCTAATAAAAGTCTCAAATCACCGAACAAAATGCTAAATCTCAAAACAACTGATCGGGTCATTATATTCTCCTCAACATTAACATATGTTCGTCTTTGAACGTGCCAAAAGTCATTCCAAAGCTGCCAAATCAATGTATAACTCATAAAACACATAACCATGGGTGATCTTGAGTCACCTAAATCTGTATAGTCCCATTAACACAATCTAGACTTAAGATTCTTCCTTCCACTTTTGCTTACAATCCTTAGAACTAAATTTCAACTTCCGAAACTCCCTCTAAGATCTGATTCTGATAAGTTTTTTTTACATATATATATACTGTATCGACAAGATGTATAAACCTCAACAAGATTCATTAAACTATAGGTATACTCCCAAGATGTAACCACACGATGTGCCCCATTGTTCAAATGCCTATAGCAATATCTTCGGGCCATAGTAGCTGCTCATTACCAAATCTGGTGTCAGTAATATACCTCATGATAAATAGAACCTTGTGCCAAACCTTCGCAACACTAATATTGATAAAATAAACATTTAAAAACTCATAATCACACATCAAATCAACAAGTCACTGAATTCTCTCACTCGACAAGAACCATTGCCAAATTCTAAGCTGATTAGTGACATTCCTCCTCCAGTCATACATTATAAAAGATATGAATGTACTGATTCCAGGTCCAATAACCTCATCTCATCCAATACAGGCTGCTCGACCGATAGGCCACATCAAATACTATCAAGAACATCATACAACGCAATCCATGCGCCAATGACCAATCACTCAAATATGATCAATAATGGAAAGAGAACCATAAGGGAACTATCCAAAAAGTTTAGTAGACATAATAATAAGCGGATAATGCTACGAGCCCATCCCTTAAAGGAGAAACAAAACAAACAAAATGAGCACAAGTAATCGTATCCAACATAACTTCGTTGCGGAGTGCACCCGATTCACACATAATACCATTACAACATGAAACCCGATCCATATATATCAATCGACATGGGAATACATATCGATCCATAATGCTCATACTCACTAATTACATGTGTAACAGCAAAAAGCACGTAAATTGCATAAATATAAACACGGGGAGACAAATTGCATAGTGAGCTACAGAAAAGACCAAGCATGACTAAGGTGTAATAAGGAAATTAACCTCTAGAGAGCCATCTCGCTCGAAAATCGCCACAAGGTCTAAACAGAATCCACAACATGTGTGTGAATAATCAATTAATATTACAACTCATCATAGCACAGGAAGGTAAAACATGATGCAGATCAAGACATGATTAACATCCATTCCGTCAGATGACACACTTATAGAAAATGCTGTGCTGAATAAGCAAATCCAATCCAGTACACATTCTCATTAGGCCTATCAATGGGCCTCTAAATCGATTCGGATCATTCAAAAATAGGTCAATAGCCTTGAAAACGTTTACAGTTCCCCTATCTATGACACACACAATCAACCACAAAATCTTGAGCGCAATTCTATAGTCTGCAACTAGAGGGATAGTCCACCTCTCAGAAATGAAATCTCCAAACCGTGAGAGTACTAGAATCTCCATACCTGACCTCTAGCTCTTTCTCTTGAATGACTGATACGCCATGAATTCACAATGACTCCATGTGAGATACTCCTATAACCTTCCGCACCAAGAACCAAAGCTTGAACATCAATGACTGCCATCCATGCGATTGTTTTAGTATTAATCAAGCATCAACAATCAATATGCAATGCATCTTCCATAAAACACACCCTTTTCAGGTGATACACAATAGAGCCAACATACTCTTAATCATCTGAAATCTCTCACATTCTTTAGCACTCATGATATTCCTGTCAAAATAGAACCGCAACCTTGTCCATTCAATCTCAATTCCACACAATCACCGCATCAATCATGCTAATATGCGAGAATATGAGAATCATATTATCAACTCTAAATCACGAATAAGATACACACTCTATCGACCAGATACCTTCCACTTAGCTCAATTCATAGAAAATCACAACACATAATAAAACGTTTGTGCCTGTAAAGGACACCAACCATACTCGTTGTCAATATCATCGCAAACATTTCAGAACCTATATGTATATAACCAAGCCAGCCGAACTGAATCCCTCTAAACACCCAAGTCACACAGAATTACAAACCCGACAGTATTACAAACAAACATATGTAAAGCCCTAAAATGCCAAACCGATCATCCCTATTACCATGCTTACCCAAGACACTACTAACGGACCCAACTCTTTCAGATTAGTCATGACCCATCTTTACGATAATGCTACTCTTCCCAGTACACTACAAACCTCAATTGAACTTCATCCTAAGTGATACTAACATGAAATCTTGTCGTTACTCGTGAGCTACTTTATTCCCTCGTATACACCCAATAGTACCTTTAACCGAATTACATGCTATGAAGAAGCCTTCTATGAACCTGAAGCCGTTTCTTTCATCTTTCAATCACTGCCCCTAGAACCAATAATAATGTAGAAATGCTCCAAGTCTCTTCCACAACCTCCATAAATTACTAAGGTGAAATATAACGCACATCAAGAAAATTCCTCGCTCGAATAATCCTCGAAGTCATCCTCCTTAAGTCATATCTAATCTACAAGTGTCCCTTAGTCCAGAATCTATAACAACACATGACTAGGTAACCCTCACTGATGATAGACTCCCCCACTTGGCTTTAAGCCACAATCACATAACCTAAGAACCCATAATGACTGATCCTCTTTAACTGCTATGATCCCACATTATTACAATGCTAAATTTCTCATAAGTTCATGTTGTACCAACCATATATCAGTCCAAATGCGCAGTCAATCTCGTGATAGTCGTGCCATCTTCCTTGAGTGATCTGAACCCACATCGTAGCTCATACATTCCACTGGATAGAAGGTAAAACTCTTCATAGAAATCTTATAAGAAGTTATACAACACACAAATCTTGTCACATGAAATATCCTACCTATGTGACTTCATCGCAACATTTTTCTATGACTGGGTGTAACTGCTATATAATCAGTAACGCTTCCCGAGTCTAACTTGTCTATAAGCTGAAGGGTTCCAATTCATTCCTCTAATGAACAACTAGAAGATCCATCAGCACATCCTAACTCAAGACAGTATTGTACACCAAGATAATAATAAAGAATTCACAATCCCTTAGTAGCTCAAACAAACCCTTCTCATCAAATTCGAACTCTCAAAATGTAAGAAGTCATCACCAATATGAAATTCCCTCAATTTTCTATAATGACCCAAATAGCATCAAACTTCCTCCAAATTCGTGGCAACCCTAGCATAAAATCCATAATGATACGCTCTCACTTCCACACTAATATAACCGTCTTCCAAAGTAATCAGTCGATCTTTGATGCTCATTCTCGACCTTCTAACAATCAGACACCGTGAAACATGCCTAATAACATATTTCTTCATCCTCCACCCTAATAATGCAGCATCGAATCACAATACATCTCTATATCACTTGGAGGATAGAATACCACAACTACGAGCATCCTCAAGGTTGATCTCATTCGAACCATCAGAATTGGAAATGCAAATCCAATCCATGAAGTCGCAACATACCATCCATACTAAGGACCACCTCCTTAGCACTATCTCGCAACACCGTGTCCTCGTGAACAATCAAACGAAAACCATCATACTGACAATCCTAAATGTGCTCAAACAAGTATGACCGTGCAAAAACACAAGCGAGAACTCTACTAAACTTAGAAATACCCAATCTCGCAACTCTATAAACCAAAGCCTGAAAATCCATAACCTAAATACTTCGCCTTCGCGAAAATAAATACCAAACTTCAAATCATGAACCGGATAATTACTTTGGGAATGCTACTACCACAGGCTTAGGATATCATCCTACCATTCTACACCCGCATCGCATCAAGATCAACACATGAATCATCATAATACATTATATAAGGCCCCAAACGTGTGGGCAATACTAACATTGGGGCTACAATAGACGACAACCCCTCTATAAAGCGACAATAGTAGTTTGACCTCATATATAGAGGAAAAACACCCTGCACCATATCTGTATCATCAACACAACTTGTTGGTGCCCAAACAAAACCGTGTACTAAATATTGCATACGAACGAATGGGAAAGAATTGAAGATATATGCTTCAAGCCGAGATAAAGTCACACACTAAGGAATCAAGAAAGGGAAAAGTTTCCTAATGTCCTATAGCCTCTCTAAGACAAGTACAAACGTCTCCATACCGATCTACAAGACTATAATAGGCCTGCTCATGACTCGTGAGACCTATATGAACCTAGTGCTCTGATACTAACTTGTCATGACCCAAAATCTCACCAAAGCCATGATTAAGCCTAACATCACTTGATAGGCAACCAACAACAATTATGAAAAAATAGACTCCAACAACAATAAGAAAATAATCTCAAACAACAGAATAACATAAATAATTAAAATTATAATGTCAATACAACTGAATCCACCCCAAAATCTGGTGCCATCGAGGGCATGAGCTCTACAAAATACTAACTACAAAGTCTGAACAAAATATAATATTATCCTAAAGACTAAATAGTAATAACAATAGACAAAGAAGAGGACTTCAAGGTCTGCAAACAGAACTACAGTGCTACCTCGAAATCATCAAGCACATCTGGATAAACAAATCACTAGCAACCACAGCTTTAAGCAATATATGGATCTACATACGAAGTGTAGAGTGTAATATGAGTATAAATGACCCCATGTACTCAATAAGGAGCAAGCCTAAACTCGAAGAAAGCAGTGGCAAGGTTGGAAAAGTTCGATGCTCACTTTCAACAGCCAACAACAACAATAACCACATAATAATAACATATAAGAAAAAGCATCTCAGATAATAATAGGTTCAACTCCAACACAACAACAGGAGAACTAGGCATGTTTTTTAGGAAGATCAGTCAAGGTATCAACTTTTCTACAAAAATCACTTAGGTAGAGATTAATCAAGATAAATATGATTTTATGCTCTAAACATGAAGTAGAGATATCAATACCAATTAGCATAAGAAAAATACAACTTTAAGCATGCATGTAAAATATATATGCCAAATCAATAAATGTCACAGTTTAATGATCATGTATACAAAATCTCAGCACATACATAGTGCCTGGAACAAGTACCCCTCAACCATACTCTTAAAACTCTATAATAACCCGATCAGTCATTTTGAGCTTTAAGGTTTTGTTCAGTGGTTCGAGGTCTTGATTAGATTTATGTTGTGTATTATGACTTGCGTTCTTGGTCGGATTTGATTTTTAGATGATTCAGAATGAATTTGGATGAGTGATCCTTACTTTATAAGCTTAAGTTAAAAATATTGACCGAGGTTTGACTTTTGCGACCCCATAATGGTATTTTGATAGATCCGATAGGTTCGTATCGTGATTTTGGATTTGGACATTTGTCCGGAATCGAATTCGGAGGTCCGTAGGTTGATTTGTGTTATTTTGTCGAAGGTTGACAATTTAATGGTTTAGACTTTTGATAAGTTTGACCGTTGGTTGACTTCATAGATATCGTGCTTGAATTTCTATTTCAGAATTTGGAATAGTTCCATTTTATCATTTGGAACTTGTCCACAAAATTTGGCATCATTCCGAGTTGATTGGATTGGAATCAGACGCGCGGTTGTGTTTTTTGAAGTTATTGAGTTTCATGTTGATTTCATATTTTTTGGAGGTCTGATTCATGGTTTTGGATGTTATTTTGATGACTTGATTGCACGAGCGATTTCATGTTATATTTTGCGACTCGTGTTGATGTTTGGTTTGGATCCTCAAGGGCTCGTGTGAGTTTCGGACGCGTTATAGAGTGTTTGATAGAATTTGAGTTCTACTGATTTTGTGCAGATGCCTCAGGTCTAGCATTTGTGAGATATGGATCACATTTGTGAGAAATGGCTTTGTCCGCTAGGTTTGCATTTCCGAACCCTGTGTTGGCATTTGCGAAGGTGATCTGGGTTCAACAGTGATCGCATTTGCGATCATCTTGATCGCTTTTGCGATGGTCCAAAGATGGCATTTGCGAACTAGTCGTCGCATTTGTGATGACAGGAGGAGTGAGAGGGGTTTCTCTTTTACAATAATTTCCTTGCGTTTGCGGGGTTTGCAATTGCGAACCCCAGGTTGCATTTGGGACACCTGCGCCTGGACAAAAAGTTGAGGGACAAGATTTTTAGTCTCATTTTCATATCTTTAAATCGTAGACTCGGTAGGAGGCAATTGTGAAGATGGATTTTCATCTTCAATCATTGGGTAAGTGATTTTGTTCAATTTGCAACTATTTTACATGATTATACGTGAGTTTTGACATCAAAATTATGAGAATCAAACTGAAACTTTGTGAAACTTTGTCAAGTTTTTGAAAAATAAGAATTTTAGTTTTGTGAGTCGATTTAGAATCTTATTTTGAAACAAAATACATATATGGACTCATGGGGTTACGGGTAGTCAAAATCTACCCTTGGACCTAGGTTTTGATCGGCAGGCCCGGTGTTGNTGGCAAGTTGTTTCGCATTTGCGTTCAATCATGTCACATTTGGGAGTGTCCATTCTTCGCTTTAGCGAACTTATTTCGCATTTGCGACTCTAGCGGGGATGGGGGATCTTCGCTTTTGCGACGGATTTCTCGCATTTGCAAACCTCAGGTCGCAATTGCGACACCTGCGACTGGACACAAGAGCTGAGAGACGGGATTTTGGTCTCTTTTTCATATTTTGGAACCCTAGACTCGGTAGGAGGCAATTGTGAAGAGGGATTTCATCTACAAACTTTGGGTAAGTGATTCTAATCTATTTCTAATCATATTCCATCATTATGTCTTGGATTTTAACATCAAAATCATGTGATTCAAAGTGAAAGTTTGTCAAGTTTTTAAAAAATAAGAATTTGAGTTTTGAGAGTCGATTTGAACTTGGATTTTGAAACTAATCACATATATGAACTCGTCGGGTCATGGGTAGTCAGAATCTACTATTGGACCCGAATTTTGACCGGGCGAGTTCCGGGTAGACTTTTGTTGACTTTTGAGTAACTGTGTAAATGTAGTAACTTTAATTATTGGGNTAATTATTGGAATTGATTTCTCTTGCATTATTTGATGTTATTAAGTCGATTTTGGTTAGATTTGTGCCGTGCGGAGGTGAATTATAAAGGAAAAGTTATTTTAGAGTATTGATTAAAGGCTTTTGCGGTAAGTATCATGCCTAACGTTGTGTGGGGGAACTACTCTATAGGGATTGGTTTGTTTGTATTATTTGAACTACGTGAACGACGCGTACATGAGGTGGCGAGTGTGTTCATGGCTTATATGTGAAAATTTGTCTGGTTTGGACTCTTAGGTTCTTATGTACATTAAAATGAAGTTGTCTTATCATGTTAAATCCTCCATTGCTAAATTTATCCTTATGTGTCTTATTTGAAGTTGATTGGTTTATGTTCTACCCCTTTATTGCCAAATATAGTCTTATAAACCTTAATTTAAGTTGTTACCTCTTTTATTGCCATGTTATCTCTTCCGTAGTTAATTATCCTTAATTAAAGTTATTGTTACCTCTTCCATTATTGACTTATCCTTATTTGAAGTCATTGTTATATGTTACCTCTTTCGTTGTTGACTTATCCTTATTTGAGGTTGCTATTACATGCTATCTCTCGTATTGTTGAGTTATTCTTATTTGAAATCATCGTTACATATTATCTCTCTTATTGTTGAGTTACTCTTATTTGATATCGTTGTTACACACTATCTTTCTCATTGTTGAGTTATTCTTGTTTGAAACCATTATTACTTGTTATGTCCTTCATTATGAGCTCGTTCTTCCATTCTTTGTGTTTAGTAATTCTTGTGTTGATTTACTTGCCATACTCTCGTGTTATTGTTGTTGTTGTTTTGATCAGTGTTGTTGAGCCTAGGGCTATATGTGGTTGTTTTATTGGAATTATTTTGAGGAAATGTTGTGGCATATAGGCACATGTGGTGCGAGTTGTTATATTGTGTTGTTATATTTTTGGCATACATGATATTGTAGAGAGGATTATCGGGGTATTCACACATGAGTTGTCCGTGCTATTGTTATTATTGATATTTGCACATGCAGCGTGATAAGGCAGACTATATATATGCGGGTTTGCACATGTGGCGAGACAAGCCAGGAATATTATTATACGCGTGTGGCGAGACAAGGGGAGAAGTTTCTTTATTGTTGTGCATGCGGGCTATGCCAGGGATGATTTATGATGACTTGTGATGGTCTGGGGACATTGTTGTTGATAATATTTGTGGAGTGGTGTGCCTACCTTGTGTGAGTCATGCATTTTACATTTTGTTGTGTTATTTCTTATGTACCATTCGTTGACTCTAATCTTACTTGTTGACTCGAGTCATGATAGAACACTTACACAAGCATACACCGTAATTAGTCACTTATATCAGTCTAAGAAGATGAACCCTGATGTTTATTGATCATTTACATGTATTCTCGAATACTTGCCTTCGGTGTGAGAGTTGTAGTATTGGCACGTGAGTTGTCCATGCGGTTATGAGATATTATTATTGTTAGCCCGTGAGTTGTCCGTGTAGATATGAGATATTGTCACTCCCTTAGCACATGGTTGTCCGTGCAGATATGAGGTACTAATAATATTGGCACGTGAGCTGTCCATGCGAGTTTGATTTATAATGTGGGCACAGGATGCCAAGTGATTAGGGTTCGTGATTGGGGACCCGTGATTTATGATTATGAGTTGTGGTACCTCAGGAAAATTCTTGAATAAATCTTGTGTGAAGGCGATTGATTTTATTGAGTTGTTACTTGCTTTCCTTTACTTGGTTTCACCGGAATTAAACTGTATTCTCCTTACTTTACAACATTATTATATGTTGGCTCCTTGTTGTTAATTGTTGTTATAGTTCTTTTTGCAAGTTTTGTAGCATTATTCTTACCATGTTTAGATTTATATTGTTCCCTGTTATTTTTATATTCATAATTGTACATGTTATTATGTCTAGTAGGTGTTTTGACTGTTTCTTGTCACTACTCCACCGAGGTTAGTCTTGATACTTACTGCGTACCGCTGTGGTATATTCATGCTATGCTTGCTGCACATTTTTGTGCAGATCCATGTACATCAGAGCTTATTGATCATTGGATAGTTGATCGAGCATTGTTGTAGAGACTTCAAGGTATACCTGTCGTCGCGTTCACAGGCCTCAGAGTCACCTTCTGAAATTCTACTTTGTACTATTTATTTCTATTTCGGAAAATTTGTACTTAGAGATTTTTTAGTAAACTCAGTAGATCTTATGACTTGTACTACCAGTTTTGGGATATTGTACATCTATTGATTGTTGCTGGTTTTGTATAGGAAATTTTCGGTCATGGTTTTAATGATTAACTGATTTAAATCTGTTATATAACTCACTATGTGTTAGGCTTACCTAGTCTTAAAGACTAGGTACCATCACGACGCCTAAGGAGGGATTTTGGGTCGTGACAAACTCTCACGATGCCTGGCACAAAGCCCCAAAATCATACTCTTAGGACTCTCACGGTGCCTAGAAATATGCCCCTGAATCATCATCACACACACACACACACACACACACTCAGCCCTGTGCGAGTGACTAGTATAAGCCCTTCACTAAGCACATATCAAGTGCCTGCACTCACAGGTTATTACCTGACCCCGGAGAGGCGGATCCTAGCCCAAGCACTGAATAGATCAAATTCGACGATCAATATCACTCAACCCAATATAGGTCCTGATGCAGCATTCCCTCATAATCCATATAAACATTAAACAACCAATGCCACTTAGCCCAATATGGGGCCTGGACGCAAACGTCACCTCACAATCAATATCAACACGACTCTATGGCACAAGATCATTCATCAATCTGCTCAAGTATCCATATTCCAATGTTTTACAAAATCATAACCAATATACTGCACTGAATATCCCAACATGCCACAACTCAGCTTAAACCTATGTCATACACAAGGACACCAACAACATGTGAAATAACATACAAAAAGTGCATAGAGACAGAAATATAATACGTAGATATAATATCATGATTGAAAAATATGACTACGGCTAAGGCAAATAGCTTAACATAGCAAAACATAACCCTATCATGTCTCAACAGATAAGAAAATAGCCTCGACATAATTTCAAGAATAAATAATAGCTCACATAGTCATATAAATGGAGAAAACACTGTATTAAAGAAGCATGATAGAAAAATAAGGCATATAATAGCCTACGATCTACTCGTATCATGAATAACCACAGTGCACCGCATATAAGCTCATCACCTCATATATATGTCACACCCACCATATAACAAATATCATAGCCAATCGGAAAATATCCTCAATCCAAGCCTATGCAAGATACTTACTTCATCCAGTTCGTCTTCTACCTCGAATTATGTCAAAACCTTGCACTAACCCTCTAATCACGCAAATCCAAGACAAACATCATCTAAAGAAGTCAACAATACCATAGGAAGTAATCCCAAGCTTCAGTCGTTGAAGAAATTACCCGAGCTTGCGTGCTTGAAATCCAAAACCAATACCAAAAGCGATGACCCATAAATTCCAAGGTAGTAGTGAAATTACTCTTCAAAATCTCTTCTTCTCAAAGTCAAGTGCTCAAAATATGAAAACAAATGGGTAAGATCCCAAAAATGGTAACTTAAATTCTTTGCCCCACAGTACACATCGCGATCATAGCACCACAATCACGATCATGATTCACAAAAATCCATACTGCCTCAGACTCTTCATCATGTACACGGCCAATAGCACGAACGTGAAGGCCACTAGTCTCACCACTACATGAACGCAAGGATCCTTTTGCGAATGCAAGCCTATATCGATCGACCTCCTTCAGCACTTTGCGAAAGTGAAGCCAAATGTACGAACGCGATAGCCAGCTCCAACATCACTCCATGAGCGTGACCCCTGTAATGAGGATGCGATACATAAATCACTAGCGACCAAAAACACCTACGTGATTGCAAGGCTCCTTCCGCAATCGCAAATCTCATCAGATACACTAGAAAATCAGAAATACAAACTCAACCAAAATGGCCTGAAACCACCCCGAATCACACTCAGCCCCACAAGACCCAGTCCAATCACACCAACAAGTCCAATTACATCATCAAAACTAATCCAAAGTCATAAAAACACACAAATAATATTAAAACCAAGAATCAAAGGTCAAGATCATTCTCTTAACTTTCAAATATTCCAACTTCGCTGAACTCGTCTGAATCACACTAAAACACTCTAGATCACAACCAAACTTATTACACAAGTCCCAATAAACTAAATAAACTAATCCAAGCTCTCAAAATCACAGTACGAGTTTGATATTACCAATGTCAGCTTCCAGTCAAATCTATGAACTCTCCCGTTCTTCAAACTGCCAACTTTGGACAAATAGGGCCAAAACCTTCTAGGAACAACTAAATTCAAATCCGAACTTACGCCAAAGTTCATAATCACCATATGAACCTATTGAAACTATCAAATCCTAACCTCAAAATTGTTTACACAAAAGTCAAACCTTGATCAACTCTTCCAACTTAAAGCTACTGAATTGAGAATTACTTTCCCAAATCAACTTTGAACGTCTAAAAATTAAAACCAACCATATATGCAAGTCATAATGCATTATATAAAACTACTCAAAGTCTTAAACCACTGAACAAAATGATAAAACTCAAAATGACTGGCTGGGTCGTTGCATTTATGCGGATTAATATTAGTCATGATTGCTTTTGAAATATGATTAACAATTTTGTCTTTTGAACTTGATTTTAATAGTGATGTGGAAGTCCCACAAATTTATATCAACTATCAATTGGAAATGAGGTACATAAACGGTTGTCGGACAACGAGGCTCTTTGACTGATTTTCTCTATGTGGCCAAAAGAAACCTTTTCTAATTCAGGACCTTTATCATTAAACTAAACATCAAAGCCCTTGAAGCCATGCCATTCATGTATACCTGCTATAGTATAAGACTGAGTTAGATATTTTATAATGCTTACACTTACTAATCACTTTATCAAAACATAGCCAATCATTGAGAAGAATTAAGAATGTCCTAGTTCATTTTAAGCCATATAATGCTTTGTCCAATTGTACACATTATCGAAAAACTCGTGGCTCTCAAATCCTAGAGGCTACCGTACAAACACTTTTTTTTCAAATACCTATTCAGAAAAGCACTTTTCGCATCAATTTGATACAACTTGAAGCCCATGTATGATGTAAATGCATAAGCATTCGAATGGCCTCTATTCTAGAAACTAAAGCAAAAGTCTCATGATAGTCGATGCCTTCTTCTTGATTGTAGCCTTGCATAACCAGTCTTGCCTTCTTTATAGTGATATTTCCCTAATCATCTAACTTGTTTCTGAATACCCACCTTGTTCCAATTACTGTCCTATCATTTGGGCTGGGAACCAGGTGCCATACATCATTTCTTTCAATCTGGTTAAGTTTCTCTTTCATAGACACCATCCAGTCAGCATCTACAAGGGCCTCTTTTATGTTTTTTAGGTCAATCATAGTTATGTAGGCAGTGAAGCGATTATATTTATAAACTTTGATCTTGTTACAATTCCAGATTCAATATGTGTGATAACATTTGTGAGTGGATGAGAACTCTAGTGCTTCTAAGTTGTTACTTGAGAGTCATGAGTACCATTGTTTTCTTCCTGTTCCACAGAGGGACTAGGTTCATTGACTCCTCCAGTGTTTTCTAGATCTGTCCCCCTACTTGTTGTATATCGTGCTCAACCTTTAGAGGACCAGGTTCTTGCGTTTGTTCTTCTGAATTCCCTAGAAGTTCTTGGTTTGTTTGGACATCATATATTTGTGTGAGTCCAAATTCTCCATCATCAGCCAAGTGGTTAGTTTCATAAAAAAATCGCATGGATTTTCTTAAATACACATAGTCCTTTTACTAAATACTTTAAAGCTTTACTATGTGGAGAATAACCCAGAAAGACACCCTCACACTTTAGCATCAAATTTTCCTAGAGCCTCTTTACCATTATTGTATACAAAATACTTACTACCAAAACCTCTTAGGTGAGTATATTAGGTTTTCTGCCCTTAGTAACTCATAGGGAGCCTTTTTAATTATTGTCCTAATTATGTACCTATTTATAATATAACATGCAGTATTTGCAACTTCAACCCAGATGCATTTGGGAAGGCTACTAGCAATCAAAATAGTTCTAGCCATGTCTTCTAGGGTCCTATATTTTCTTTCAACAACACCATTCTGCTGTGGGGTCCTAGGTGTTAAGAAATTATAATCAATGTTATTATTCACACAAAACTCAAGAAAGTTTACATTTTCAAATTCAGTTCCATGGTCATATCTAATGCTAGTAGCATGAGTATTCATTTTCCTTTGCAATTTCTTAATAAAAGTTATAAACATAAGAAATATCTCCTCTTTAGGTGCAAGAAATATGATCCAGGTAAATCTAGAGTAGTCATCAACAATCACAAACACATACCCTTTCCCTCATCTACTTTGAACCATTATAGGTCCACGTAGATCCAAGTATAACAGTTCTAGAGGATGAGAAGTACTTACAACTTTCTTTGATTAGAATGAGGATCTGACATATTTACCTTTAGCACAAGTATCACAAATTTTATCTTTCTCGAATTTTAATATTGGAAAACCAAGAACAAGGTGTCACGATCCAAACTAACCCATGTCGTGATGGCGCCTATCGTGAAACTAGGCAAACCGACTCGTTTTCAAAATAAACCGATATTTTCATTTCAAAGATAATTTCAATATTATTTAACATACGTAAAGGAGTTCCAATCAAAATAAAAGTGCGGAAGGAAAAGTCCGACATCGGAGTATCACTAGTCATGAGCATCTACTACAATCTGTCTAATAATATCAAGGCTAACTCAGCCTGGAAATTAGGTAAATATAACTAGAGGAAGATAAGAGAGAGATGAGCAGGGTCTGCGATCGCCAAACAGCTACCTTGCTATCTCTAAGAAAATCTGTCACCAGAACAATCAATAATCGCTACCGTGTCTAGCTACACCCGGATCTGCACACAAGATGCAGGGAGTAACGTGAGTACGCCAACTCAGTAAGTAACAACAATAAATAAAGATTGAGCAGTAGTGACGAGAAATAAAGCATATAACGTTCATATCAGGAAATCTCAGTAAAATACCGCATGCTTTTAAATATCAGGATTTGAATCAAACATCTCGTTTAAATCCAGTTCTAGTACAAATCATTTAAAGATGTTTTTCAATAGTTTTCAAACAGAGAGAAATGCAAAGGTGAGCAAAAATGATGAAATCATAAATAGCCCCTCGGGCAAAACATAACGCATATATAGCCCCTCAGGCAAACCTCACAATCATTCTTGCCACTCGAGCATACCTCACAATCACTCTTGCCACTCGGGCATACCTCACAATCACTCATGCCTCCAAGTCATTCAACACTCGGCACTCGCACTCAGTAGGTACCTGCGCTCATTGAGGGTGTGTATAGACTCCGGAGGGGCTCCTTCAACCCAAACGCTATAATCTGCACGGACAACTCACGTGATGCACGGACAACTCATGTGCTATAATAATAAAGTATGCTGCAGGCAGGCAGCCCCGATCCACACTCATCCTCCCAAATCAGGCCCTCGGCCTCACTCAGCCATAAACCTCTCAAGCCCCTCGGGCATTTAAGTAAAACAGGGCATTCGGCCCAAAACATTTATATGCATCAAAATAGAGTCATAAAACTGAGTTATGCGGAAAACAAGTATAGACATGATGGAGTATAGATTTTTCAATGGAAGATAATGAGAGGATAGTAAGAAAAGCCCCTAAGGGTCCAAACAGCACTGGCGCAAGGCCCAAACATGGCATTCGGCCCAATTTATAGAAACTCTTTCTAAAACATATAAGTATCCTATAGTTTCAACAAAGTATGCAACTTTACAGTTTCTACGGGACGGACCAAGTCACAATCCCCAATAGTGCACGCTCACACGCCCGTCACCTAGCATGTGCGTCACTAAAAATAGTAGAATGATACAAAATCCGGGGTTTCGTACCCTCAAGACTAGATTTACAATCGTTACTTACTTCAAACCGGTCAAATTTCTACCCCGCAATGCTCTTGCCTCTGGACTCGCCCTCCAAATGCTCCAAATCTATCCACAATCAGTACAATTCCATCAATATACGCTAATGGAATGAATTCCACAAAAAAAGCTATAAAATTAGACCAAACCCCAAAATTTGTTCAAACCCGACCCCCGGGCCCATGTCTCAAAATCCAACAATATTTACAAAACTAGAAAGCTCATTCACTCACGAGTCTAACCATACCAAATTCATCAAAATCCGACATCGTTTGGTCCTTCAAATCCTTAAATTACTCTCCAAACATTCCAAGTCCTAACCCCTCATTTGCACTAATTACAATGATTAAACAATGGAAAATCACCATATATACAAGTATTAGGACTCAAGTAACTTACCTCAATGAAACCCCCTTGATTCCCTCTTCACATCTCTCCCAAAAGCTCAAAAACCGAATAGAAATGGTGAAGAATGCACCAAAATGCGCGAAGTGTGCAATATGTACCCTCTGCCCAGGCTTCTCGCACCTGCGGCCATTTACTTGCACCCGCGCGACCGCACCTGCGGTCCAAGGGGCTGCACCTGCGCAACTCACTTATCCGCCCAGACTCCGCATCTACCTCAAATCCGTCGCACCTGCGAAGGCATACCTGCATGTTTCCTCCGCTTCTGCGAAGCCTGCCCAGCATTTCCCCTTTCCGCATTTGCGCCCCAGGTTTCGCACTTGCGGGCTCGCAGATTCGACCTCCAACTCGCACCTGCGCAACTTTCCTAGCCCAGCATCGCCCGCACCTGCGCACTCCCCATGTGCACCAGTGGCCTCGCACCTGCGACTCTTCCTTCCGCAGGTGCAGAAATAGTAGAAGCAGCAGCTCCAGCTGCAAATTCCAACTTCGACAAATCCGTTAACCACCAGGAATCACCCCGAGGCCCTCGGGACCTCAACCAAAAATACCAACAAGTCATATATCAACATACAAACTTAGCCAAACCTTCGAATCACTCAAAACAACATCCAACCACCAAATTACCCTCGGATTCAAGCCTAAGAACTTCTAAATTTCTAAATTCAACAACCGATGCCAAAACCAACCAGACCACGTCCGAATGACCTCAAACTTTGCACACACGTCAAAAATGACACTACGAACCTACTCCAACTTTCGAAATTCCATTTGGACCCCAATATCAAATTTTCCATTACCGACCGAAATCGCCAAATTTCCAATTTCGTCAATTCAAGCTTAATTCTACCACGGACCTCCAAATCACATTACGGACGCACTGTTAAGTCCAAAATCTTCTAACGAGCTAACGAAACCATCAGAATTCAAATCCGAGATCGTTTAAACATAGGTCAACATCCGATTGACTTTTCCAACTTAAGTTTCTATTTAAGAGACTAAGTGTCTTAATTCACTCTGAAACCACTCTGGTGCCAAATCAACTAACCCGATATGACATAATATAGCTGAATAACACAAAAAGAAGTAGAAATGGGGAAAACGGGGCTATAACTCTCGAAACAACCGACCATGTCGTTACATCCTCCCCCTTTTAAACATCTGTCCGTCCTCGAACGGGTCTAGAAACATACCTGGAGTGTCGAATAGGCGTGGATATCTGCTCTACCTCCCCGGCTAGGTCTCCTAGGTGACCTCCTCCACAGGCTGACCTCTCCATTGAACCTTCACTGAAGTTATATCCTTTGATCTCAACCTTCAAACCTACCGATCCAAAATAGCCACGGCTCCACATCATAAGTCATATCACCCTCCAACTGAGCCGTGCTGAAATCAAAAACATGGGACGGATCTCCAATATACTTCCGGAGCATGGAAACATGAAACACTGGATGCACACTCGAAAAGCTGGGTGGCAAGGCAAGCTTGTAATCCACCTCCCTTACCCTCTGAAGCACCTCAAAAGGCCTAATGAACCGGGGGCTCAACTTTCCCCTCCTCCCAAACCTCATAGCACCCTTCATGGGTGATACCTTCAGCAAAACCTTCTCCCCAACCATAAAAGACAAATCACGAACCTTCCTATCCGCATATCTCTTCTGCCTAGACTGCGTCGTGCGAAGCCGCCCCTAAATCAGTTTCACCTTATCTAATGGGTCCTGGATCAAATCTGTACCTAAGAGCCTAGCCTCACCCGGCTCAAACCATCCAACCAGAGATCTAAATCTCCTCCCATATAAAGCCTCGTACGGAGCCATCTAAATGTTCGATTGATAACTGTTATTATATGCAAACTCCGCAAGTGGCAGAAATGGGTCCCATGAAGCCCCAAAGTCAATAACACAAGCACGCAACATGTCCTCCAATATCTGAATAGTGCGTTCGGACTGCCCGTCCGTCTGAGGATGAAAAGCTGTGCTTAACTCAACTTGAGTACCCAACTCTCGCTGCACGGCCCTCCAAAACTGCGATGTGAATTGAGTACCCCTATATGAAATGATAGAAACTGGGACACCATATAGGCGAACGATCTCTCGGATGTAAATCGCAGCCAACCGCTCTGAAGAGTAAGTAGTACCAACTGGAATGAAGTGCGCGGACTTGGTCAGCCGATCCACAATAACCCAAATAGCATCGAACTTCCTTAAAGTCCGTGGGAGCCCAACAACAAAGTCCATGGTGATCCGCTCCCACTTCCACTCTAGGATCTCCAATCTCTGAAGCAAGCCACCCGGTCTCTGATCCTCATACTTAACCTGCTGATAGTTGAGACACTGAGCCATAAACCCAACTATATCCTTCTTCATCTGCCTCCACCAATAGTGCTGCCTGAAATCCTGGTACATCTTCGCGGCACCGGGATAGGTGGAATACCACGAGCTGTGGGCCTCCTAGAGAATCAACTCTTGAATCCCATCTACATTAGGCACACATATCCGGCCCTACATTCTTAGCACGCCGTCATCACCAATAGTCACATCCCTAGCATCGCCTCTTCGAACCCTGTCCTGAAGAACGAGCAGGTGGGGGTCATCATACTGACGCTCCCTGATACAGTCATAAAGAGAAGACCCGGAGACCACACAAGCCAATACCCGACCAGGCTCCAAAATATCCAATCTGACAAGCTAGCCCACTAAGGCCTGAACATCTAATGCCAAAGGTCTCTCTGCTACTGGAAGATATGCTAAACTCCCCAAACTCTCTGCCCGGCGACTCAAAGCATCGGCCACCACATTGTCCTTCCACGGATGGTACACGATAGTGATATCATAGTCCTTAAGAAGCTCCAACCATCTCCGCTGATGCAAATTAATATCCTTCTACTTTAACAGATACTGCAGACTCCGGTGATCAGTATAGATCTCACAATGAACCCCATACAAATAATGATGCCAAATCTTCAAGGCGTGAACAATGACTGCTAACTCAAGATCATGGACATGATAGTTCTTCTCATGGGTCATCAACTGGCACAAGGCATAGGCAATCACCCTACCCTCCTGCATCAAAACACAACCAATGCCTATCCTCGAGGCATCACAATACACGGTGTAAGAACCTGAAGCTGATGGCAGAACTAACACTAGAGCTGTGGTCAAAGCAGTCTTAAGCTTCTGAAAGCTCTCCTCACACTCATCCGACCACCTAAATGGAGCGCCCTTTTGGGTCAATTTGGTCAAGGGCGATGCAATAGATGAAAATCCCTCAACAAAGCGATGGTAATAACCCGCCAGACCAAGAAAGCTCCTAATCTTCGTGGCTGAGGACGGTCTAGGACAATTTTGCACCGCCTCTTTCTTATTCGGATCCACCTGAATACCCTCGTTGGACATCACGTGTCCTAAGAATGCTACAGAACGTAGTCAAAACTCACACTTGGAGAACTTTGCATAAAGCGTCTCCTCCCTCAATCTCTGTAATACAATCCTCAAATGCTGAGCGTGCTCTTCTTGCTATGAGAGTACACCAGGATGTCATCAATGACAATGACGAATGAGTCCAAATAGGGCTGGAATACACTATTCATCAAATTCTTGAACGCTACTGGGGCATTGGTCAGCCCAAACGACATTACCGGGAACTCATAATAGCCATATCGGGTCCTAAAAGCAGTCTTAAGAATATCTGAATCCCGAATCTTCAACTGGTGATAACCAGATCTCAAATCAATCTTGGAGAAAACCCTCGCTCCCTAAAGCTGGTCGAATAAATCATCAATACGAGCCAAAGGATACTTGTTCTTGACTGTGACCTTGTTCAACTGCTTGTAATCAATACACATTCTCATGGAACCATCCTTATTCTTCAAAGATAGAATCGGTGCACCCTAAAAGGTGGAACACTAGGCCAAATAAACCCCTTATCAAGGAGTTCCTAAAGTTGTTCCTTCAATTCCTTCAACTCCGCCGGTGTCATACGATACAGTGGAATAGAAATGGGCTGAGTGCCCAGCACCAAATCAATACCAAAGTCAATATCCCTGTCAGGCGGCATGCCCGACAAGTCTACAGGAAACATATTCGGAAAATCACGTACCACCAGAACAGAATCAATGACAGGAGTCTCTGCACTAACATCCCTCACAAAAGCCAAATAAGATAGGCAACTCTTCTCAACCATGCACTGAGCCTTCAAATATGAAATCACCCTACTTGGTACATAATCTACCGAACCGCTTCTCTCAACCCTCAGAATTCCCGGCGTAGTCAACGTCACCGTCTTAGCGTGACAATATAGAATAGCATGACATGGAGATAACCAATCCATACCCAATATCACATCAAAGTCGACCATACTGAGCAGCAAAAGGTCCACTTGGGTCTCTATACCCCCAATAGTCACCACACACGACCGATATACACGGTCCACAATAATAGTATCGCCCACAGGAGTAGATACATGTACAGATAAAACTAAAGACTCATGGGGCATATCCAGAAAATGGGCAAAATACGAGAAAACATATGAATACGTGGAACCAGGGTCAAATAATACTTAGGCATCTCTGTGGCAAACTGAGACAATACCTGTAATCATAGCATCTTAAGAAAAAGCATCTGGTCTAGCAGGGAGGGCATAGAAATAGGCCTGGCCACCCCCTGATCTACCTCCCCCTCTAGGGCGACCCCTAGCTGACTGACCTCCACCCCGAGCTGACTGGGCGGGTGGTGAGGTAACTGGTGCTATAGTCGGAGGCTGAATCCTCTACTGAGATATACCTCCATGATGACGAGGACACTACCTCCACATATGCCCTAGATCCCCATACTCAAAATAATTCCCTAGTGCTGGCGGCGGAAACTGAAGGGAACTGCTAGCACCGGGATGAATGGTAGAAGAACCTGGCATGGAAAAGCCCTGAACAAGTGGAGCACGGGACGAACTCTGAGCTGGAAGGGAACTAAGTGATGAGTAGCCCTGATGAGAACTTTGAGAACTATGGCCAGATGATGCACCCCGATGAAATGGCCGAGCTGACTGAGCCTGTCTGAAATGACGACCTCTACCGTGCTGGAACTGACCCCCAAAAGGAGCACCACTGAACCCACCCTTACCACGAGGCCTCCTGGCCTCCCTCTCAACCTCCTGCTGACCGTGAACCATCTCAATCTGTCGAGCAATGTCGACAACCCCATCAAAAGTAGCACCTGAAACCCTCTCTCTAGTCATGAGCAACTGTAGCTGACAAGTGAGACCATCAATAAACCTCATGATCCTCGCTTTGTCCATGGGAACCAACCAGATCGCATGACGGGCCAACTCGGAGAACCATATCTCATACTGTGTCACAGACATATCACCCTGGTGAAGCCACTCAAACTGTCTGCACAGCTCCTCTCTGCAGGATCGAGGCACGAACTTCTCCAAAAGGACCACGGAAAACTGCTGCCAAGTAAGGGGTGCTACGCCAACAGGCCTACGCCTCTCGTAAGTCTCCCACCATCTGAGTGCAGCCCTAGAAAACCGAAAGGTATTGAATGAGACCCCACAAGTCTCCAAAATACCAGCAGTACGGAGTATCCTCTGACACTTGTCCAAGAAGTCCTGAGCATCCTCTCTCCCTGTGCCACTGAAAGGTGGTGGCTGGAGTCTTCCAAACCTCTCCAACCTACGCTGACCATCCTCAGGCATAGCAAGAACTACATAATCCTGAGCAACAGTAACCGGCTGGGCTGGTGGTGCCTCTAGTGTCTGCAGTCCCTGAACAACCTGCTCGAGTATGTGAGCGACGGGAGTCTGAGTGCCTCCCCTGGCCTGAGAAGTGGTTGCGGCCGTCGAGATAGAGACCACCTGAGCAAGGCCAGTACACGTTGTCAAAATCCGAGCTAGCTCCTCCTGAAGGTCTGGAATCACAATAGGCATGGGTGGTGCCTGAGCTGGAGCATCAACAACTGGAACCTGGTCCTGATCTGGGACAATCGATGGATTTGCAGGTACTGCCCCAGCTACTGTACGGGCTGCACCTCTTCCCCTACCACGGCCTCTACCGTGGCCTCGGCCTCTCGCGTCCCTGGCTAGTGGCACTGGTGGCAGGCCCTCTTGACCACTAGTACTAGTCCTCACTATCTGTGAGAGAATGAAACAACAAACGTTTAGTTATTAGAATCAACAGATTTGCACGACAAGAATTCAAGAATGTGGAGTTTCCTAAAGGTTCTGTAGCCTCCTGAAGATAAGTACAGATGTCTCCGTACCGATCCGCAAGACTCTACTAAACCCATTCATAACTCGTGAGACCTATGTAACCTAGGTTCTGATACCAATCTGTCACGACCCAAACTAACCCCTATCGTGATGACGCCTATCGTGGAACTAGGCAAGCCGGCTCGTTTCCAAAACAAACCGATATTTGCATTTCAAAGATAATTTCAATATTATTTAACATAAAAACCTTCGTAAAGGAGTTCCAATCAAAATAAAAGTGCGGAAGGAAAAGCCAGACATCGGGGTGTCACTAGTCATGAGCATCTACTACAATCTATCTAACAATATCAAGGCTAACTCAGCCTGGAAATTAGATAAATACAACTAGAGAAAGATAAGAGGGATAAGAGCAGGGGCTGCGATCGCCAAACAGCTACCTTGCTATCTCCAAGAAAATCTGCCACCTGAACAATCAATAACCGCTACCGTGTCTAGCTACATCTGAATCTGCACACAAGGTGCAGGGAGTAACGTGAGTACGCCAACTCAGTAAGTAACAACAATAAATAAAGACTGAGCAGTAGTGATGAGCAATAAAGTATATAATGTTCATATCAGGAAATCTCAGTAAAATACCACATGCTTTTAAAACTCAGGATTTGAATCAAACATCTCGTTTAAACCCAGTTCTAGTAAAAATAATTTAAAGATGTTTTTCAACAGTTTTCATACAGAGAGAAATGCAAAGGTGAGCAAAAATGATGAAATCATAAACAGCCCCTCGGGCAAAACATCACTCATATACAGCCCCTAGGGAAAACCTCACAATCACTCTTGCCACTCGAGCGTACGTCACAATCACTCTTGCCACTCAGGCATACCTCACAATCACTCATGCCTCCCAGTCACTTAATACTCGGTACTCGCACTCAGTAGGTACCTACGCTCACTGGGGGCGTGTACAGACTCCGGAGGGGCTCCTTCAGCCCAAGCGCTATAATCTGCACGGACAACTCATGTGCTGCATGGACAACTCACGTGCTATAATAATGAAGTATGCTGCAGGCGGGCAGCCCCGATCCACACTCATCCTCACAAATCAGGCCCTTGGCCTCACTCAGTCATAAACCTCTCAAGCCCCTCGAGCATTTCAGTAAAATAGGGAATTCGGCCCAAAACATTTATATGCATCAAAATAGAGTCATAAAACTGAGTTATGTGGTAAACAAGTATAAACATGATTGAGTATAAATTTTTCAATCGAAGACAAAGAGAGGATAGTAAGAAAATCCCCTAAGGGTCCAAACAGCATTGGTGCAAGGCCCAAACATGGCATTCAACCCAATTTACAAAAACTCTTTCTAAAACATATAAGTATCATATAATTTCAATAAAGTGTGCAACTTTACAGTTGCTACGGGATGGACCAAGTCATAATCCCCAACAGTGCACGCCCACACGCCCGTCACCTAGCATGTGCGTTACTAAAAATAGTTGAATGATACAAAATCTGGGGTTTCGTATCCTCAGGACTAGATTTACAATCGTTACATACCTCAAACCGGTCAAATCTCTACCCCGCAATGCTCTTGCGTCTGGACTCGGCCTCCAAATGCTCCAAATCTATCCACAATCAGTATAATTCCATCAATGTACGCTAATGGAATGAATTCCACAAGAAAAGCTACAAAATTAGACCAAAACCCGAAATTTGCTCAAACCTGGCCCCCGGGTCCACGTCTCGAAATCCGACAAAATTTACAAAACAAGAAAGATTATTCACTCACGAGTCTAACCATACCAAATTCATCAAAATCCGACATTGTTTGGTCCTTCAAATCCTTAAATTACTCTCCAACAATTCCAATCCCTAACCCCTCATTTTTACTAATTACAATGATTAAACAACGCAAAATCACCATATATACAAGTATTAGGGCCAAGTAACTTATCTCAACGAAACTCCCTAGATTCCCTCTTCAAATCTCTCCCAAAAGCTCCAAACAGACCGAAAAGAAATGGTGAAGAATGCACCAAAATTTGCGAAGTGTGCAATATGTACGCTTCTCGCACCTGCGCGACCGCACCTGCGGTCCAATGAGCCGCACCTGCGCAACTCACATATCTGCCGAGACTCTGCATCTGCGGCAAACCCGCCGCACCTGCGAAGGCGCACCTGCGCGTTTCCTCCACTTCTGCGAAGCCTGCCCAGCATTTTCCCTTTCCGCATCAGGCCCCTGGTTTCGTACCTGCGGGCTCGCAGATGTGACCTCCAACTCGCACCTGCGCAACCTACCTAGCCCATAATCGTCGCACCTGCGCACTCCCCACGCGCACCAGCGGCCACGCACCTGTGACTCTTCCTTCTGCAGGTGTGGAAATAGCAGAAGCAGCAGCTCCAGCTGCAAATTCCAACTTTGACAAATTCGTTAACCACCCGGAATCACCCCGAGGCCCACGCGACCTCAACCAACAATACCAGTAAGTCATATATCAACATAAAAACTTAGTCGAACCTTCGAATCACTCAAAAAAATATCCAAATGCCAAATTATCCTTGGATACAAGCCTAAGAACTTCTAAATTTCTAAATTCGGCAACCGTGCCGAAACCAACCAAACCACGTCCGAATGACTTCAAATTTTGCACAAACGTCAAAAATAAGACTACGAACCTACTCCAACTTTTGGAATTCCATTCCGAACCCGATATCAAATTTTTCACTGCCGAACGAATTCGCCAAATTTTTCATTTTGCCAATTCAAGCCTAATTCTACCACGGACCTCCAAATCACATTCCGGACGCACTCCTAAGTCCAGAATCGCCTAACGGAGCTAACGAAACCATCAGTATTCAAATCTGAGATCGTTTACACATAGGTCAATATTTAGTTGACTTTTCCAACTTAAGTTTCTACTTAAGAGACTAAGTGTCTCAATACACTCTGAAACCACTCCGGTCCCGAACCAACTAACCCGATATAACACAATATAGCTGAATAACACAAAAGAAAGTAGAAATGGAGAAAATAGGGCTATAACTCTCGAAACGACCGGCCGGGTCGTTACACCAGGTCCTTCGTAATCAGTTTATTCAACAATAAGAAACTAACTAGCCCTAGTCTCTTATGCCACATAATGGAATCAATATCAAGTGCACTAAGATATAACAGTTCATTTTCAGGTGAATATATGATATCTCCTTTGTAAACGTTTTTGTGCCTTTTCCCTTGAGAACCAGGTTCCCAGAGATTTCATTTAAACCATGCTATTTTCAAAATTAAACAGAATCCGGTTCCCTTTATCACACATTCAAGAAACACTTAGCAAGTTGTGCTTTAAACCTCTAACATAGTATACATTTTTAATAGCATGAGAGTGTGACTTACAAGCCTTACCTATGACAATTATATCACATTTCTTACCATTTTTAAAGCCCACACTCCCTCCTTCATAGGCAATTACTCACAAATATTTTTATCTTTTTTTTGTTATGTGGGGGGGATCGACTACTATAAACATACCACCAGTTTTTGCTTTCCCTTACCTCAACCTGCCAAAGTATTCAACGGTTAGCTTTAGGAACCCATGCTAGCTTGGGTCTCTTTATTTAAGTAAAATAATGAATCAAATTCTTTTTAGTCCTACCTGGAAGTCTTACACCTTTCACCGAAGAACCGGGTTTATAATCCTTCTTGTTTCAACAGATGCAACTTTTTTCTGGTTTGATTTAATCCTAGCCGTGTATGTTTCTTTAAAGTGATTTCTATTACCGTAGTGTGCGTATAAGCGATTGTCAGGAATATCAACATACTTGCTATGAGTGTTATAGAGGGTTTTAGGCTTAGTATGCCCTAATCCTTTCTTATTGTTATTGTGGTTCTCATGCATATAAAATATTATTTGTGAAGACCTGATCCATTTGTAATTTTTTTCCAATTCATGCTTAGCCTTATCCAGATTATCTTATAGTATTTTAGCCTTCTCAGATTGAACTAAGAGATTGGTGTTGGCCCAGTTTAATTTACTCTCTAGTTTCACCTGAATCTTTGTAGCTGGTTCCTTGCCTTTAATGGGAGCATCAAGAAGTTTTGTTCTCATTTTCTGAGGCTGCTTTTTATCTTCTAGTGTAAGAAACTGGTCTTTTAGATCAGTGCTAAAACATTTCAGTTTTTATTTACTTATAGATCTTTATGCTCAAACCTAAGCCATGCATAATCATTCATTAACAGGTCCTTTACAGTAAAAAGCTTTTGATATGCATCATCAGGACTCCAAATAGAGAGATCAATTTCTTCCTAGTATACAATAAAATGTTGTTCTTAATGTCTTGAAAACTTACATCTTCTTCATCATCATCAACATCAGAGTCTGACTTTGCCATAAGAATAAGAAGATCTTCAGGTTCTAAATCACTATCTTCCTTGGCCATCAGTGACTGGTCCACTTTATTACATTCCCCATCATCAGATTCATCAATTGAAAATGTTTGTATGGCAACCAATGCTCTCTTCACAATTTTATCCATAGTTCTTTTGGTCAATCTGCCGCTAGGAACTCGATTCCTTTTCTGTTATTTTGCCTTTTTAGGATTGTTCTTATTCCATTCAGTTTCTCATAGTGGGTAGTCTTTAATGAAATGATCTTTTTTACCGCACTTGTAGTATCTATATGTGTTTATTTTCTCAGTGACTTTAGGTTTGGATGAGCTACCTTTTCTCAAAAATCCACCTTTCATGATTACTCGTTGAAATATCTAGTAAGCAGTTCCATATCATCCTCTTCAGTGTCCTGCTTCTGAGTGGACTTAACAACCATGTTCTTGGTCTTGCGGGGTTCTGCATCTTGACGATAAGATATTGCGTCAACTTTAACTCATAAATTTCCAGGTTGCCAATGAGATCATCAAAACTCATAGTATTCAGATTCCCTGCTTCAGTAATTGCATTAACCTTGCTATCCTATGAGGGTGGAAGTATACTTAGAATTTATTTGATAATTTTGTTATTAGGGATAACTTCTCTAAGAGATATCAACTCATTAATGATTCATATAAGTTTTGTATACATCTCCAGAATAGTTTCCCCCTTTTTCATCTTGAACAATTCATACTGCTTGATTAGCATGTCAATATTTTACTTTTTAACTTGAGGCGTGCCTTCATGTGCTCACTGCAAGACAACCAATATAGACTTTGAATCTGTGCATGTAGAAATTCTATTGTATTCATCTGGTCCAATGAAACATATCAAGATCTTTTTGGCCTTAACATTCTTTTGCACTCGCTTGACATCTTCTTCAGAATACTTGTCTCTTTAGCTTTAGTCCAATGGGAACACCTTTATCGTCAACATGGAAATATTAGTTCTTTTCTCAATAATATCCCAAAACTCTAATTCTCTTAGTTTCAGAAAGTCGTGCATCCTCTCCTTCTACCAGCCATAATAGTTTCCATTAAGCAATGATGGCCTAACAATCGATGTCCCTTCTTGAGCGTCTGGTGGTGCAACTATGGTAGACCCTTTCAAGGATGTTAGCCTCTTATGAAAGAACCTGCTCTAATAATAATAGTTATTTTAGAGTTCACTTAGACACAAGAAGTGGGATTGAATTGTGTCTTGACGGATTTTCGCAATCTAAAAGAACCAGGTTCTTTGAACTAAACTAACATCCATAAACAAAAGGTAAAGTGCGAAAATTATATAGCATAGCGATGTTACGTGGATAACCTCCTTACTCAAGGAATTAAAAAGCACAACCTACTCCAGTAGGATTTAGTTCAAAACTTCCCTAATTTCAGTGAGTAGGTTTAGATTTTAACTTTATAACCAATGGTACTAACTCTATTATCCTAACCTCTACAATCAACCCAATTATAGCTGCCCCTTCCCAAACTAACTCTAGTCTAAGAAGCGAATATGAAAACTCAAAGTTTCTTCACTAACCTGTAATTTCAGTTTTCAAAAGTAAATAAGTCACAGTTTAGAATAATTGACTCAATCTAAACAACTAAAGAACTTCAGTAACTTCGTCTTCTGGAACAGGTGCTTTAGTTGAGCAGCTTGAATCTCTAAGAGCACCTTCTTGCTGAGATTGCTATTGTTAAGAATACTTATGAGAATTAGTTCTAATATAATGAGTCTTGAGTATATGTAGAAGGTCTCTTTATATAGGTGTACAATTGGCCTAAAATCTTCACCAATTAATACTCCAAGACCTAGAGTATTTCGGTTAAGAAATATTTCTCCAACTTTTATTTGGTTTCGTAATTTGTTTCCAACTTAACAACCTTTTCCTTTAACACAAGTATTTTCATAATTTGAATCCTTTTCGAACACGAATTACTCACATAGATATTTTTCCTTTTAGCATGTAATTAGGTTTTCTTAAGGAATCCAACTTGCATTAATATTTGGCCGCTCTGCATCTGATCAATATTCTGCACTTCATCTGCTATGAATCTAGTTTTTACATTATTAGTATAACATATTTGCGCACCAGTCAGTAACGTAACAACCTGTTCATAAAGTTTGATTCTTTCAACACAATTTATTCTGGTTTATTAATCATCAAAATATAACATGTGCTCAGCTTAAATATGCGCATTATTTTTATACATTAATTTTACGCTCGTCATATGGTTTGAAGGCCAGAGAGAGAAGAGAGCTCCTCACCATCAATGCTATCTTGAGATGAGGATTTAATGCTCTCTTTAGTAGCTTGGATTCATTAAATGCATTATCTAACCCTCCTATATTATGGGATTCAAAGATTTTTCAAGAAAAGCTCTAGCATTCAAGCCTTGAAATTATAGAGTTTGGACCTAGTAGAGCATTTTTATGAAGGGAAATTGGTATGTAAAAATCTATTCATAAAACCTTAGAAACTATCTTGGAAATTAAAGGGTTTTATTGATAAAGAAGATGAATAGTGTTTGATTTTATTTAAATGATATGCTTTGAGTTTTAATGGAGTGACTAGTGTCCATAACACATTTTATGAAGAATTTAGAGTTAAAACTAAAGAATTTTCCTTCAGCCGGTGAAATATGAACTTTTACTAAAGTTGTGAACTCATACGTATTAGCAAGTATTATCGTAACGCGTTATTGACCTACGTGAGCTTACATATGTAGATTGTGAATTATTGGATTTGTTAGATGACATGGGTAAGATTTAAAAATGTATTTGAGATACGTTGAAACTTAATACCTTCGAAACTTTTTGTCAAATTTATATCGCAAAGTAATTTAAAAATAAATTTTAAATATGGGACCTAGCTTACGGGGGCGATTGGATTGCACCATCTCCTACATAGCATAATGTTTAAATACTATTGATATTATTTTCTTAATATGTAACATAATGTTAGTTTTAAAACTAAATAAAAGAGAAAAAATAGTTGTTGATATATATAATAGTAAATATAAAGATATTTGGAGTTACTTGAGTTCATTGAGATTGAACTTAATATCTTTCCATATTAGATCTTAAAAATACACATGCCGGTATAGGCGTAGAATCTACCTAATGGTTAAAACTACGGCAGAGTGCCACCACGAGAGAGTACTATTGTGTTACTTTATTGGTATGGCTGAGTCGATTCCTGTGGCATACAAAGAGACGACCAGAACAAGTAGAGTATATAATACATGCGGAGGTACATAACCTAATTGATGTTTTTTTTGTGTCGGTGATGGTAAAGTGCTCGGATAAATAAAAAATCTCACATGATTCTGCTAAAGCTTAATGCTAAAGGAAGACTTTGAAATGCATTTTTATATTATTATTTCATTTTATTGTCTAAATTGTTAATTGATATAAGCGTTTTGTTTCTTATATCAATTGCTATTGAATATTTCATATTTCCTTAAGTCTTGTCCTATTTCTTTTTGGGAAATGAGTCATAATTCGTATCAGGCATGTGAAGCTTCGGCTCGTTGGTCAAATTTTTATTTTTATTTGGGGATAGAACTTGAGCAGCTAGAGCCCCGTGGATAGGAGAGCTCCACATCTAGTGTTGCTACTTTAAGTGAGACTCCACAGTTATACTTGTAGAGGATTTTATTACTACTCATTTGAGTAATCGGGATATTCCTCAAATGACTATTTTATTTCGTGTGATAAAACTTTTATAGACAATAGTAGTATTTAACTTTGTGAAATGACCCGATAGGTCGTTTTGAGTATTAGCTTTTATTTCCGTATTTCGAAACCTATTGTAGATCCATTTGTTATTTATTTTATTTGCGTGCATGGTCCGTGTCATTTTCTGGAAACGTTTTACGTAACAAATTGAAGAAAAAGTAATTTTTGACTTAAAATGAGACTTGAGTTGACAACGGTCAATATTCTTGGTAATCAACTTCAGATTGGTATTTTGATGATTCCACTAGGTTCTTATGATATTTTTGAACTTGTATGCACATTTGGTTGGGGTCTCGGGTGACCCGAGGGCATTTCGCATGTTATGTGAAAAATTACGAAAATGAGTTTTCAAGTTGAAAATCATGAGTTTTGATGATCGATTCTTGTTATTTGATATTATTTTTATGATTTGAGGTAGCGAGCAAGTTTGTATGATATTATTACACTTGTGTTCATGTTTGGTTTGGAGCCCGAGGGGCTCGGGTGAGTTTTGGATGTGTTACAGAAGAGTTTGGTTGATTTTTGAACTGCTGGTGCATTCCTGTTCTGGTGTTCAGTCACAGATCTCGCATTTAGGAGGTCTAGCTCGCATTTGCAAACTCCACTTTTTCAGTCATTAGATCGCATTTGCAAAATAGGGCTGGGGGCGGGGATGGCGGTGGACATCGCATTTGCGAAGGGAACCTCACATTTGCGGACTGGGTGTAGTTAGCATTTGCGAACATTCCTCCGTTTTTGCAAACTATGGTAGCTATTGACAGCTTCGCAAATGCGAATCTTTTATATGCATTTGCGATGGAGGGTTAATCACATTTGCTAGATTAATTTCGCATTTGCGACATCTGTACACTAGATGCTCTGTTCGCATTTCCGACCAGTGTCTCGCATATGTGGGCATCGCATTCTGCATAAAAGAGGAAAAAATCAGGACTTAGCTTATTTTACACCATTTCTCAACCCCAAACACTCTAGAAAAAGTTTTTAAAGAATTATTTCTTCCCAAATTCATTGGCAAGAAACTCTAATTCGTTTTCTATCAAGTTTTCATTACTTTTGAGTTTTTAACATTAAACTTAGGAATTTTATGGTAGAAATTAGAGATTTTGGGTGGAATTTATAAATTTTATAAAATTGAGATTTAGACCTCAAATGGAGGTTGAATTTCGAAATAAATCACATAACGGGGCTCGAGTGTGAATGGATAATCGGGTTTTGGTCCTGATCTTAGATTTTGAGCAAGTGCGCTCAGGGTTGACTTTTGTTGACCTTTTCAATTTCAACAAGATTGAATATTTTTTATTCGTGGGTAGTTTCTAAATATTATTTTGAATTGTTGGAATGTTATTTGGCTAGATTTGGTTGGTTTGGAGGCTTGTTCGAAAGAAAAAGCCGTGGTTGATTGTTGAGTTGGTTGCGTAAAGAGTTAAGTGATGTGTATAATATTTATTTGAGGGAATTAGGACTTGTTGGCGTGGGTAGTTTCTAAATATTATTTTGAATTGTTGGAATGTTATTTGGCTAGATTTGGTTGGTTTGGAGGCTTGTTCGAAAGAAAAAGCCGTGGTTGATTGTTGAGTTGGTTGCGTAAAGAGTTAAGTGATGTGTATAATATTTATTTGAGGGAATTAGGACTTGTTGGCGTGGGTAGTTTCTAAATATTATTTTGAATTGTTGGAATGTTATTTGGCTAGATTTGGTTGGTTTGGAGGCTTGTTCGAAAGGAAAAGCCGTGGTTAATTGTTGAGTTGGTTGCGCAAAGAGTTAAGTGATATGTATAACATTTATTTGAGGGAATTAGGACTTGTTGGTATATTTGTTACGTGAATTATGTGCGGGAATAATGTATATGCAAGGTGACAAGTGTATATGCGTTGTCATGGGTTAAAACATGCGGGCTGGGTTGTTTACTTCCATGTCTTCATTTATTCCATGTTATCTCTTGTTATATGCATTGATTGCTACATGTTCTTACTTGTTATTCATTGCCTTGTTGTATGTCATTTTGCTATTACCTGTTTCGATTTATTCAATTCTCACTCAATATTTGCTTACCTGCTACATGTTCCTAGTTGCATTAATTGTATAGTTTTATTGTCTCATATTCTTACTTGCTTTTATTGTCCTTATATTACTTGATGCACTTTATTTTGTTATTCCGATTATGTGAGCCATTTAGCTATTCTTGTATTAATGCATTGTCAAGGTTTGGGATTACGAGGTATTGGTAGTTCCTTAATATTCCGCACGTTTTATTTCCCTTTCATGTTGGGATTACGTAATTAGGTTTATTGAGTTATTTATGTTTATGAATTGATATTGGGAATGGATTGCGCGCCGCAACAGTATTGAAATGAATTGATATTGTGATCGGGTTGCACACCGCGACAAATAGTAATTTGATATGATATTGAGATCGGGTTGCATGCTGCAACAATTATTGTGATAAATGTTAGGATCAGAATGTACGCCGCAAGAGGTATTGTGTTAATTGTTGGGAATGGGTTGCATGCCGCAACAAAGTATGATGTGATGTGGTTGTTTGTAGTTGAAGAGTTTTATCTCTGTACTATGATGTGAGATTTGAGATTGTGTTATTCTGGGGCCCTCTGGTTGTTGACCTTAGGGTCCGTTTTTATGAGTTTATTGCTTTATCTGTAGTTTTGTAATCTCTTATCATTATTCGTAGAAAATTATAGTTAGTGTCCTATCATTGCCTCATCACTACTTTGTCAAGGTTAGGATCGACACTTATAGAGTACATGAGGTTGGTTGTACTCATGCTATACTTCTGCATATCTTGTGTAGATCCCGGTGTTGTTCCTAGCAACGCGTAGTGGAGACTACTCGGATCCGACTGCTTATAATGACTCGGCCGAGCATTTTGAGTATTTTAGCCCCGTTACCCTATCTAATGCATCCTTTATGGTATATTATACTTATGTGACTTGCCGGATGGTTGGTTTCGTTCCGGGTGAAGTACGGAGTGAAATAGGATACTTAGTCCCAAAGTTGGAAGCTTAAGTTGAAAGAGTTGACTGACGTTTGACTTTTATGTAGACGGCTCCAAAATGGAGTTTTGACGGTTCTGATAGCTTCGTATGGTGATTTTGGACTTAGGAGTGTGTTCGAATATTCATTTGGAGGTCCGTAGGGCGTATTGGCTTGAATAGGCAAACGTTAAAAAGTTAAAGATTTAGATGATTGAGAAGTTTGATCGAGAGTTGAATTTATTGGTATTAGGGTCGGATTCGGTTTTTGGGAGTTGGAATAGGTCTGTTGTGTCATTTGAGACTTGTGTGTAAAATTTTAGGTCAATCAGAGTTAGTTTTGGAAGTTGGATGTTCGTGATTTCAATAGGTTTGGATTGGGTTGCGATTCGTAGAATCGATATTGTTTGATGTGATTTTAGGCCTCGAGTAGGTTCTTTATGTATTTTGGAACTTGATAGTATGTTTGGACGGGGTTCCCGAATGTGATTCAGATTAAATTCGAAATAATTTGAGACTTTGTAGGAAATCTGCCCAGCTGAAGATCTGATGCAATTGCACCTGCGCATTTTGGGTCATAGGTGTGACATCGCAAATGCGGTTTGTAAGCAGTAGAAGCGATTGGGGGCCATGTGGGCTTTAACCGCATGTGCGGTCCTTCCTCCATAGAAGCAGGCTTGCAGAAGCGAGCCATGGTGCGCAGAAGCGAGCCATGTCCGCAGAAGCGGAACATCAGAAGTGGTTTGTGACCGTAGAAACGGATGGTCCTTGTTTAAGTGAAAATCGCACATGCGATGAAATTTCCGTAGGTGCAGAGCCGTAGAAGCGATTTGTGACCGCTAGTTTGTCATCTAGTACTCCTCCTCAACTTATCTTGGGCATAGACTGGTTATCACCCTATCATGCTATTCTTGATTGTCACGCCATGATGGTGATATTGGCTATGCCAGGTTACTGCGGTTGGAGTGCAGGGGTACTTTGGATTACGTTCCTAGTAGGGTTATGCCCTTCCTTAATGCACAATAGATGGTTGAGAAGGGGTGTGATACATACCTAGATTTTATGAGAGATATCAGTGTTGATGCTCCTACCTTCGTGTCAGTTCTGGTAGTGAGAGACTCTCCAGATGTATTTCTGGCAGATCTTTCGGGCCTGTCGCCCGATAGAGATATCGATATTGGTATTTAATTGTTTCCAGACACTCAACCAATTTCTATTCTACCATCGTATGGCCCCAGCAGGGCTGAAGGATTTAAATGAACAGTTGCAAGAGTTTCTGGACAAGGGTTTCTTTCGCCTAGTGTGTCGCCTTGGGGTGCTCCGGTCTTGTTTGTGAAGAAGAAGGATGGTTCTATGCGCATGTGTATTGATTATCGTCAGTTGAACAAGGTTACAATGAAGAACAAGTATCCTTTGCCGCACATTGATGACTTATTTGATCAGCTGCAGGGTGCCAGAGTTTTCTCAAAGATTGATTTATGGTCAGGTTATCATCAGCTAAAGATTCGGGATCCGAATATTTCAAAGACTACCTTTAGGAATTGGTATGGTCACTACGAGTTCCTTATGATATCATTTGGGCTGACCAATGCCCCATCAACATTCATGGACCGGATGAACATTGTATTCTAGCCCTACCTTGATTCATTTGTCATTGTGTTTATTGATGACATCTTGGTGTACTCCTGCAATCGAGATGATCATGAGCAACATTTGAGGGCTGTTCTCCAGACCTTGAGAAAAAAGAAGTTGTATATAAAATTCTCAAAGTGTGAATTCTAGCTTGATTCGGTGGCGTTTTTAGGCCATATAGTGTCGAGTGAGGGGATCAAAGTAGATTGGAAGAAGATTGAAGTAGTGTAGAGTTGGCCCAGACCGTCTTCAACTACTAAGATCTAGAGTTTTCTTGGTTTGGCCGGATATTATCGCCGTGTTGTAGAGGGTTTCTTATCCATTGCCGCACCTATGACCAGATTGAACCAAAAGGGTGCTCCTTTCAGATGGTCCGAGGAGTGTGAGGAGAGCTTTCAAAAGCTCAATACTACTTTGACTATAACCATAATGTTAGTATTGACTATGGGTTTGGGGTCTTACACTGTGTACTATGATGCGTCACGTGTTGGACTTGGCGTGGTGTTGATGCAAGACAGTAGGGTGATTGCCTACGCGTCTCGGTAGTTGAAGGTCCATGGGAAGAATTATTCGGTTCACGACTTAGAATTGGCAGCAATTATTCATGCCTTGAAGATTTGGTGGCACTATTTGTACGGTGTCCATTGTGAGGTCTATACCTACCACCAAAGTCTCCAGCACCTGTTCAAACAGAAGGATCTTAATTTGCGGCAGCGGATATGGTTAGAGTTGCTTAAAGACAATAATATCACTATTCTATATTATCTCAGAAAGGCCAATGTTGTGGCCGATGCCTTGAGTGAAAAGGTGGAGAGTATGGGTAGTTTGGCATATCTACAGATAGCGGAGAGACCATTAGCATTGGATGTTCAGGCCTTGGCCAACCAATTTGTTAGATTGGATGTTACAGAGCCCAGTAGAGTTCTTGCTTGAGTGATTTCTCGGTCTTCTTTATATGATCGTATCAGAGAGCGTTACTATGACGAGCCACATTTACTTGTCCTTAAAGACACGATACAACACGATGATGTCAAAGAGGTTTCTATTGGAGAAGACGGTGTGTTGCGGATGCATGGTCGATTATGGGTGCCCAATGTGGATGGGTTACGTAAGTCAATTATTTAGGAGGCCCACAGTTTATGGTACTTCATTAATCTGGGTGTCTCTAAGATGTATCAGGATTTGAGGCAATACTATTGGTGGAGAAGAATGAAGAAAGGCATAGTGGAGTATGTAGCTCGGTATCTAAATTTTCAGCAGGTGAAGTATGAGCATCATAGGCCAGGTGGGTTGCTTCAGAGACTTGTAATTCCCAAATGGAAATGGGAGCGTGTTACCCTGGACTTCATTGTGGGGCACCCACAGACTTAGAAGAAATTTGACGTTGTATGGGTGATTGTGGATAGGTTGACCAAGTCGACTCATTTCTTTCCGGTAGTGACTACCTATTCTTCAGAGCAGCTGGTTCAAATCTCTATCCGCGAGATTGTCTGACTTTATGGCATGCCGGTATCCATCCTCTCTAATCTGGGCACATAGTTTACATCGCACCTCTGGAGAGTCGTACAATGTGAGTTAGGCACACGGATTGGTTTGACTACAACATTTCACCCCCAGATGGATGGATAGTACGAGCACATTAGAGGATATGCTTCTTGCATGTGTCATGGATTTTGGGGGTTTTTGGGATCAATTTTTCCCGCTTGCGGAGTTTGCCTATAACAACATCTACTAATCGAGTATTCAGATGGCTTTTTACGAGGCCCTATGTGGGAGGCAGTGTCATTCTCCAATTGGGTGCTTTGAGCCGGGAGAGGCTAAGTTCTTTGGCATAAATTTGGTTCAAGATGCCTTAGAGAAGGTCAAGTTGATCCAGGATCGGCTTCGTATGTCACAGTCTAGGCAGAAGAGTTATGTCGATCGAAAGGTTCGTGACGTAGCATTTATGGTGGGAGAGGGTTTTGCTCTAGGTTTTACCCATGAAGGGTGTGATGAGGTTCAGGAAGGAGGGCAAGTTGAGCCGTAGGTATATCGGCCCTTTTGAGATCCTTGAGAGAGTGGGAGAGGTGGCTTACAAGCTTGCATTACCACCTATTGTAGCTGCAGTTCATCCGGTGTTCCATGTTTCTATGCTCCGGAAGTATCATGGTGATCTATCCTATGTTCTAGATTTCAGCTCAGTTCAATTGGACAAGGATTTGTCTTATGTTGAGGAGCCGGTAGCCATCTTGGACAGGCAGGTCTAAAAGTTGAGTTCAAAGATCATTACTTCAGTAAAGGTTCAGTAGAGAGGTCAACCATTCGAGGAGGCAACTTGGGAGACCGAGCATGATATGCGTAGCCGTTATCCTCATCTTTTTACCACTTCAGGTATGTCTCTGTACGCATTTGAGGACGAACATTTGTTTTAAGAGGGCAAAGATGTAATGACCCAGCCGGTCGTTTTGAGTCTTTTAGCCCCGTTTTCCTATTTATTGCCTCCTCTATGTTATATTGTGGGTATGTGACTTGTTGGGGTGGTTGGTTTGGTTTCGGGTGAGGTTCGGAGTGAAAAGGGAAACTTAGTCCCAAAGTTGGAAGCTTAAGTTGAAAGAGTTGATCAGAGTTTGACTTTTGTGTAGAAAACTCCGTAATGGAGTTTGACTATTCTGATAGCTTTGTATGGTAATCTTGGACTTAGGAGTGTGTTCGTATATTGATTTAGAGGTCTGTAGGTTGTTTTGGCTTGAATTGGCGAAAGTTAAAAAGTTAAAGGTTTAGAAGAATAAGAAGTTTGACCGAGAGTTGACTTTATTGGTATCAGGGTCAGATTCCGATTCCGAGAGTTAGAATAGGTCTATTGTGTCATTTCTGACTTGTGTACAAAATTTGAGGTCAATCGGATTTGGTTTGATATGAATCGGCGTTAGTTTTTGAAGTTGGATGTTCATAGGTTCAATAAGTTTGGATTGGGTTGCGATTCGTAGAACTGATATTGTTTGATGTGAGTTTAGGCCTCAAATAGATGTGTTATGTGTGTTGGAACTTGATGGTATGTTTGGACGGAGTCTCGGGGCCCCCGGATGTGATTCAGATTGAATCTGGAACCATTTGAGACTTGGTAGGAAATCTACCCAACTAAAGATATGGTGCAATCGCACCTGCGCAGTTTGGGCCGCCGGTGCGGCATCGCAGATGCAGCATGTGAGCCGTAGAAGCGATTGGGGGCCAAGTGGGCTGTGACCGCAGGTGCGGTCCTTCCTCCGTAGAAGCGTTATTAGTCCACAGAAGCGAGCCATGGTCTGCAGAAGCGGAACCGCAGAAGCACTTTGTGACCGCAGAAGCGGAAGGTCCTGGCTTAAGTGAAAGTCACACTTGCGATGGGATTTCCGCAGGTGCAGAGCAGCAAATGCAGCTATTGGTCCACCGAAGCGGAACGACTGGGCAGAAATGGGGCAGATCGAGGGTTTGTTCCCATTTTTCATCTTTTGAGTTAGAGACCTCAGTTTTGGGCAATTTTCAAGGAGTTGATCGGGGTAGGTGATTTTAACTTGCATTTGACTATGATACATGAATCAATCATTATTTTTATAATTTAATTAGTGTTTTGAATTAGAAAAATTGAAACAATTTGTGAAAACTTCCTAAGATATATTTTGGGGATTTGAAGATCGATTTGAGGTCGGATATAATAATTTTAGTATGGTTGGACTCGTTATTGAATGGGTGTTCGGATTTTGTAAGTTTGGTCAGGTTCCGAGACGCGGGCCCGGGGGATGAATTTTGAGTTGACTTTTTGATTTTCTTTAAAGATTGTAAGTTTATTATCCAGAATAGTTTCCTATCGTTTGTATTTATGGTATAAATTATTTTGGCTAGATTCGAGCCGTTCGGAGTTGGATATTCGTAGAAAAGGCTTACTAGTGGATTGAGTTAGCTTGTTTGAGGTAAGTATCTTGTCTAACTTTGTGTGGGGAACATTCCCTTAGAATTGGAGTTGTTTGGTGTCATTTGTGGTACATGAAATCCATGTACGCAAGGTGACGAGTGGGTATACGGGCTATATGTGGTAATTGACTGGTTAAAGCTATGTAGATTCTTTTCATGCCTTTAATCTAATTGTCGTAACACGTTATATTCATCATCGTTAATCTATCCTTACATGCTTTATTTGACATTGTTAATACTTGTCTCATCCTTACTTGTTATTTTCCCTTACATGCTTAGTTGAAATTATTGTTTTCCTTATTGCCTAGTTAATTATTTAACTATTGAGTTACCTTACTTGAAGTTATTATTTTCTTGGAATATCTTATTGGTGAGTTTTGGTGTAGAAGTTGTAAAAAGCAGTGATCACGTTGAGTCAAATTGTATTGTTGAAATACCATTCTTGTGAAGTTATTCATTTTTAGTTGCTATTGTAGAGACTCTTGAACACATTGAGGTTAAGCCATGGGCTATTTGTTGTGAAAATATTGATATTGTTGATTCTTTTGGCAAGTTGTGGTATTTGGGCACTTGAGGTGCGAGTTGTGATATGTTGTGATATTGATACTCATGTGGTGGTATAAGACTAGGGGTTGATACGCATGCGGTGAGATAAGATGAGCTTGATACGTGTGTTTCAAGTAACGGAACTACTTGAAGCCACACGATGTGGTAAGGTGGGATAAATATGCGGGTAGCTATTTCGGGAAAAATGATTTTCAAAAACAAAATGTAAGGCTCCCGCGGTGGTATAAGAAAAGATTGTGATTGTGAAATGATATTACGAGGCGGTACCTCGGTTGTGATTCTTATTGTTATCTCTCATTTACCCCACTTTTCTTTCTCCGCTTGTTTCCCTGATATTCTTATTATGTGTTCCTTTCTTGTTGCATTTATTGATTTAAATTCAGTTGCAGTCTAGCATGTTGTATTTCCTTATTGCAGAGGTAGAGGTTAGCCTGAGCACACGTAGTAACACCTATCATAGAGCCTCAGATCGAGCACGGGGAGGGGGTTCCTATTCAGCCGTGCCACTCCCTTACTTGAGGATGCTCTAGTCCGCCTTGTTGGCCTTATGGAGAGTGTGTCCCAGGCCAGTGTATTTCTTGTAGCACCAGCCGTCTCTCAGGTTGGGGGAGGATCTCAGAATCCCGCTACCCACACTCCAAAGTAGATAGCTCCCATATATCAGTCTCCGGTGGTTCTAGTAGTTGGAGTGGTTTATTCCGTTATTGCTACACAACCCAGGGAGAGGCCCGCTATGTCATTAGAGGGGTTGAAGAGGTTGGACGAGATCACCAAGCTCTTTCCTATTCATTTTGGTGGTACATCTTCTGAGGACCCACATGTTTACTTGGATCATTTCCACGAGGTGTTGTGCAACATAGGTATTGTGGAATTCAATGGAGTCGACTTTGCAGTGTTTTAGATAACCGGTTCTGCCAAGAGTTGGTGGTAGGAATAGTTTCGAGGCAGACCAACAGGTTTACCTCCACTCACTTGGGATCAGTTCTCACATATATTCTTGGAGAATTTCATCCCTTTTATTTTGAGGGAGGACTACCGCAACCAGTTTGAGCGCCTCCAGCAGGGTAGCATGATTGTTACCCAGTATGAGACTAGATTTGTGGACCTATCTCTCCATGCTGTGATCTTGATCCCTACTAAGAGGGAGAGGGTGAGGAGATTTATATATGGCCTTACTTATGGTATCAGGTTGCAGATGACCAGAGAGACTGAGGATGATATTTCTCTTCAACCGAGTTGTATAGATTGCTAAGTGGATCGAGAGGATTCATGGTCAGGGCAGAGAGGCAGTCTCTGAGAAGAGGCCTTATCATTTTGGTGATTTTAGTGGTGCCTCATCTGGTTACAGGGGTTAATTTGGTAGAGCCCATCCTCATATGTCAATTCAGCCAGCGCTTCAGGTAGCATGCAATGCTTCAGGTAGTCGTGGTTCTTATGGGTCTCGTCCTGAGCAGACAGTATTTAGCACACCTTTAGCTCCTATTAGTGTACCACTACTATAGAGTTACTACGATGGTTATTCAGGCCATCAGGGATCGTCTCAAACTCAATAGTTAGTCAGCCACGGGGTTGCTTTGAGTGCGGCGACTCAGGTCATACCAGGAGGTACTGTCCTATATTGAGGAGCAATAGACCACAACAAGGTAATTGTGCCATGATTCCGGTACCGTTTGCTCCACCACTCGCTCAGGCAGCTAGAGGCAGGCGTCAGGAAGCTAGAGGTGGTGGTTAGGCTGTTAGAGATGGAGGCCAGCTAGTTAGAGGTTGTCTAAGAGGCGGAGATTAGAGTGGTGGGGCTCAATCTCGTTTCTATGCATTCCCATCTAGACCTGAGGTAGAGTCGTTGGGTGCGGTAATCACAAGTATTATTCTAGTTTTTCATAAAGATGCATCAATTTTATTTTATCCGGGTTCCACTTATTCGTATGTGTCATCTTATTTTGTTTAATATTTGGATATGTCTTGTGATTCTTTGAGTGATTTTGTTTATGTGTCTATGCCTGTTGAGTATTCTATTATGGTAGACCGCGTAATCGTGCTTGTTTGTTCACTATCGAGAGCTATGAGACTAGGGTAGACCTTCTATTACTTGATATGGTGGATTTTGACGTGATCTTAGGCATGGATTGGTTGTTACCTTATCACGCTATCTTGGATTTTCACTCCAAGAATGTGACATTAGCCATGTCGGGGTTTCCTCGATTGGATTGGAGAAGGACTCATGGCCATTCCACTAGCAGGGTCATTCCATATGTGAAGGCTCAACATATGGTCGGGAAGGGGTGTCTGGCATATTTGGCCTATTGAATCTAGTGTGAAGGTTCTTCCATGGATTCAGTACTAGTTGTGTAGTTCTCAGAGGTGTTTCCTACATATTTGCTAGGGATGCCACTCGACAGAGATATCGACTTCTTTATTGACTTGGTTCGAGGCACACAACCCATTTCTACCTCACCATACTGTATGGCCCTAGCTGAGTTGAAAGAGTTGTTGTAGAATTTGCTTGATAAGGGATTCATTAGACCTATTGCCTTGCCTTGGAACGCACCGGTATTGTTTGTAAAGAAGAAATATAACACTATGGGGATGCGTATATATTACAAGCAGCTAAACAAAGTTACTATCAAAAACAAGTATCCATTGCTAAGGATTAATGACTTATTTGATCAGTTTCAGGGTGACAAGGTGTTTTCGAAGATTGATTTGAGATATGGCTACCATCAGTTGAAGATTATGGCATTAGATGTCCCTATGACAACTTTTCAGACTCGGTATGGTCACTACGAGTTTTTAGTGATGACGTTTGGCTTGATTAATGCCCCAGCAGCCTTTATGGATTTGATGAACCGGGTGTTCAAGCCTTATCTAGATTCTTTTGTGATCGTCTTCATTGATGATATTTTGGTTTACTCCCGCAGTCGAGAGGAGCATGAGCAACATCTTTGGGTCGTACTTCAGACTTTGAGGGATCGATAGGTATATGCCAAGTTTTCAAAGTGTGAGTTCTGGTTGGACTCAGTTGCCTATTTGGCCATGTTGTATCTTCCTAGGGCATTAAGGTGTATCCTAAGAAGACTGAGTCAGTTTAGAATTGGACTAGACCTACTTCAGCTATGGTTATTCGTAGCTTCTTGGGTTTGGCGGATTATTATTGGCGGTTCTTGGAGGGGTTTTCATCTATCTCAACCCTATTGACTACGTTGACCCAGAAGGGTGCTCTTTTCAGATGGTCCGACGAGTGTGAGTTGAGTTGTTAGAAGCTCAAGACTGTATTGACTACAGCCCCAATGTTGGTGTTGCCTATAGTTTCGGGATCTTACACCGTGTATTGTGAGACATCACTTATTGGGCTTGGTACGGTATTGATGCAGGACGGTAGGGTGATTGCCTACGCATCTTGATAGTTGAATGTTCATGAGAAGAATTACCATGTGTATGATTTAGAGTTGGCAGCCATTGTTCGCGTGCTGAATGTTTGGAGGCACTATCTATACGGCGTTCCATGTGAGGTCTATACCGACTATCATAGTCTCCAGCACCTATTCAAGTTGAATGATCTTAATTTGCGCCAAGGGAGATGGCTAGAGTTGTTGAAAGACTATGATATCACCATATTATATCATCCGGGAAAGGCCAATATAGTGGCCGATGCATCGAGTAGGAAGGCTAAGAGCTTGGGTAGTTTGGCATATTTACTGTTAGTGGAGAGACCACTAGCTATGGATGTTCAGGCCTTAGCCAATAGATTTTTGAGATTGGATGTCTCAAAGCCTAGCTGGGTTCTTGCTTGTGTTGTGGCACAATCTTCATTGTTGGAGTGTATCAAGGCTCGCCAGTTTGATAATCCTCACTTATTGGTATTGAAAGAGTCGGTGCAACGGGATGGTGCTAAGGAGGTTGTGATTGGAGATGATGGTATTATGGGTTGAGAGAGTTGATCCTCGAGGAGGCACACAGTTTGTGTTATTCCATTCACCGAGGTATCACGAAGATGTATCGTAAGTTGAAACAATACTATTGGCGGCGAAGGATGAAGAAAGATATTGTTGCATATGTATCTCGATGTTTGAATTGTCAACATGTGCAATATAAACATAAGAAATCGGGTGGATTGACTTAGAGATTGGAGATACCGGAGTGGAAGTGGGAGCATATCACTATGGATTTGGTGGTAGGCTTACCATGGACCTTGAGGAAATATGACACAATTTAGGTTATTTTGGACAGGTTGACAAAGTCCGTACACTTCATTCCGGTGATGACTTCCTATTCTTCAGAGCGGTTGGCTTAGATTTACATCTGGGAGATTATCCGCCTGCATGGCATGCTTATTTCCATCATTTCTAACTAAGGCACGTAGTTCATATCACATTTTGGATCGTCGTGCAACATGAGTTGGGCACACGGGTTGAGCTGAGTACTGCATTTTATCCTCAGACGGACAGACAATCCGAGCGCACTATTCATATCTTGGAGGACATGTTACGTGCTTGTGTTATTGATTTCAGAGGTTCATGGGACAAGTTCTTACCTCTAGCAGAGTTCACCAACAACAGCGACTATCGATCGAGAATCCTGATGGCTACATATGAGGCCTTATATGGGAGGCGATGCCATTCGCCGATTGGTTGGTTTGAGCCTAGAGAGGCTAGATTGTTGGGCACTGATTTGGTCCGTGATGTTATGGAAAAGGTTAAGGTGATTCATGAGCGATTTTGTACAGCCCAGTCCAGTCAGAAGAGTTATCCGGACCGGAAGGTCCGAGATGTAGCTTATATGGTGAGCGAGAAGGTTATTTTTCGAGTGTCACCTATGAAGGGCGTGATGCAGTTTGCGAAGAAGGGCAAGTTGAGCCCAAGGTTTATTGGCTCGTTTGAGATCTTGGAGAGAGTTGGGGAGGTTGCTTATAGGCTTGCATTGCCTCCTAGTCTAGTAAGGGTACATCCGGTATTTCACGTTTCTATGCTTCGAAAGTACCATGAGGACAGCTCACATGTTTTGAACTTTAGCACGGTGTTGCTTGATGAAAATCTGACCTTTGAGGAAGAACCGGTAGCTATTCTAGATCGACAGGTTCGCAAGTTGAGATCCAAAAGTTTTCTTTCTATGAAAGTGCAATGGAGGGGTCTTCCAATGTAGGAGGCCACGTGGAAATTTGAGTCCGATAGGCGGAGTAGTTACCCCCACCTTTGTACCATTCCAAGTCCTTTTCTATGTCTGTTCGAGGATGAACGTTTCTCTTAGAAGTGGAGAATATAACGACCTGATAGGTCATTTAGGGTACTAGCCTTTTTAGTTTTGTGTTTTGAGATCTCTTATACATCATTTTATGTTTCTTGATTTACGTGCATGGTCTGAGTCATTTATCGGAATGTGTTTACGTAAAACTTTGAAGGAAAAGTAATTTTTGGCTTAAACTAAGAGTTGAGTTGACCACGACCAACATTCTTAGTAAACGACCTTAGATCGATATTTTAACGATTCCGGTAGGTTCGTATGGTATTTTATAGACTTGTACGCATGTTTGGTTGGGGTCCGGGATCACCCGAGCACATTTTGGTGCTTTATGTGAAACATATTGAAAAAACGTTTTAAAGTTGGAAATCATGAATTTTGATGATCGATTCTTGTTATTTGATGTTATTTGATGCTTTGAGGTAGCGATCAAGTTTGTAGGATATTGTTACACTTGTTGCATGTTCGATTTGGAGCCTGAGAGGCTCAGGTGAGTTTCAGATGTGTTACGAAAGAGCTTGGTTAATTTTTGAACTTCTGGTGCATTCTAGTTCTGGTGTTCAGTGGCAGATCTCGTATTTACGAGCCCTGCTTTTGCGGTCATTCAATTGCATTTGCGAAATAGGCCTGGGGAGGGGGGTATGGGGTGGGGTGGACATCGCATTTGTGAAGTGACCCTCGCATTTGCGGACTAAGTATGGTTCGCATTTGCCAACATTCCTCCGCTTTTGCGAACTCTAGTAGCTATTGAAAGCTTCGCAAATGTGAAGCATTTATTCGCATTTTGCGATGGAGGGCTAATCACATTTGTGACATTAATGTCGAATTTGCGACATCTGTACACATGATGCACTGTTCGCATTTGCGACTAGTGTCTCGCATATGCGGGCATTGCATTTGTGAACAAGTGTTCGCAAATGCGACAACTGCAGCTACGTAAAAGCGAAAAAAATCGGGACTTAGCTCATTTTACACCATTTCTCAATCTCAAACACTTTAGAAGCAATATTTGCAGAACCGTGCTTTCCAAATTCACTGGTAAGCGACTCTAATTCATTTTCTATCAAATTTTCATTACTTTTCATGAGATTTTAACATCAAATTTAGGAATTTCATGGTAGAAATTAGGGATTTTGGGAAGAATTTAAAGAGTTTATAAAATTAAGATTTAGGCCTCAAATTGAGATGAAATTTGAAAATAAACCAAATAACTGGGCTCGGGGGTGAATGGGTAATCGGGTTTTGGTCAGGATCTTTAATTTTGACCAAGCGAGCCCCGAGTTGACTTTTGTTGACATTTTTTATTTCATCAAGATTGAACCTTTTTTATTTGCGGGTAGTTTCTAAAGCTTATTTTGAATTGTTTGAACGATATTTGGCTATATTTGGTTGGTTTGAAGGCTTGTTCGAAAGAAAAAGTCATGGTTGATTATTGAGTTAGTTCCGAAAAGAGGTAAGTGTCATGTCTAACTTTGATTTGAGGGAATTAGGACTTGTTGGTCTATTTGTTACGTGAATTATGTGTGAGAACAACATATATGTGAGGTGACAGTGTAAATGCGATGTCATGGGTTAAAGCATGCAGGTTGGGCTGTTTAATTTCATGTTATCTCTTGTTACATGTTTTGATTGCTACATGTTCTTACTTGTTATTCATTGTCTTACTTGTTATCTGTCATTTAGCTATTACCTGTTTCAATTTATTCATTTCTCACTCAATATCTTCTTACCTGCTACATGTTCCTACTTGCATTAATTGTATATTTTCATTGTCTCATGTTTTTACTTGCTTTTGTTGTCCTTATATTACTTGATACACTTTATTATGTTATAGCCGACCACTTTCTCCGATATGCGCAAATAGATTCCGATTATGTGAGCCATTTCACTATTCTTGTATTAATGAATTGTCAAGGATTGGAATTACAAGATATTGGTTATTCTTCGTTTATATTGGTAGTTCCTTAATGTTCCTCACGTTTCATTTCCATTTTGTTTTGAGATTACGTAATTAGTTGTGTTGAGTTGTTTATATTAATGAATTGATATTGGGAACGGGTTGCGCGCTGCAACAATATTGAAATGAATTGGTATTAGGATCGGATTGCACGCCGCAACATATAGTAATATGATATGATATTGGGATCGGGTTGCACGCCGCAATAGTTATTATGATAAATGTTGGAATCGGATTGCACACGCAACATGTATTGTGTTAATTGTTGAGACTGGGTTGCGCGCCACAACAGAATATGATATATTGTGGTTGTTTGTAGTCATAGAGTTTTATCTCGGTATTGTGATGTGAGATTTGAGATTGTTCTAATAGCTGACCTCCGATTTTATTTTTATGCGTTTACTGCTCTATCTATATTTATGTATATATTCTGTTATTATTATTTGTACAGGGTTTTAGTGAGTGTCCTATCATAGCCTCGTCACTACTTCGTCAAGGTTACGCTCGACACTTATAAAGTACATGAAATCTGTTGTACTCTTGCTATACTTCTACACTTCTTGTGCAGATCCGGGTGCTGGTCCTAGCGGCACGTAGCGGAGATTGCTCGGATCCGACTGCTACAGGAGACTTGCGGCATAGTTGCTCGACGTTCGCAGTCCCTGAAGTCATCTTCTATCATGTTTTACTGTTTATCTAGTTTCTGACAGTTGTACTTTATTTCCGACCATATTTGTAGTATTCTAGTTGGTCATGTATTTGTGACTCCGGTACCCTGTTATAAAGTTTTAAAACTGGTTAAGTAATTAACTAGCGTTAGCTTGCCTAGCAACTGGTGTTGGCGTCATCACGACCCCACAGTTGGAATTTCGGATCGTGACACTTTGGGATTATAAATTCTATGGTTACTCATACAATATGCATGAATAAAACTCTTTACCTTAATGCTCTCTTATTTAAAAAAAAGATTGTTTAAAAATTACAAACAAGATTAATTTTATTTATTAAAATGGTTGTACTTTGAAACGGCTTTCGCATGCATCTATTAGGCATATAGATATGTAATATTGTACGAGTTGGTTCACTCGTACGATAACATGCTTTGAGCGTAAAATGATAATTCACGTACGGTAAATAAATTAAAAAAGGGTAACAAAAGCAAGCTGCTTATGGGTAAGCTAAGGTAGGAACTAGCCATGTATGTTATGCTTCTTTTGTGTATTTTTTAGTTCTTTTTTGTTTGTCTTGCTAACTCTCGAGGCAGACAAATTAACAACTTCTTTGCCAGGATCGTTTCGGCAATAACGAACAATTTGTGGATACAAGTACCCAACTAAGTGCTCCTAATAGCACTTCATTTTGTAATTAATGATACGTATTAATTATATTAATACTTGACTTTTCAACAAAAAAAATAGTAAAAAGTTATTACACTACGTACCAACATAGTTCGACATGTGCTAGTTGGGTAACTTGTTCATAACGTATGGTTACTGTTTAAGTGATCAAATCGATTGTGTAATTTTTTGTATATGTCTAACATATAGAAGTTAAACTCAAGAAAAAGTCATTTTCTTAAAAAATCGTGGATAATGTAATCTTTTTACTGCATCAATGTATATGATGAAGCCATCCAACTAACAAGTCGAGCCTGGCATGTATTCTCCTAGAACCTAATTTCTAAATGAATTATTATTATCATGCAGAGAGCAAGTCAACGTAATGAGTACATTGTCCATTATATAGATCATTTTCTTAAATATTTGATAACTAGAAAAGGTAAAAGGTTATTGTATTGGATAAAATATACTACGATACGTGACCGACGAAAAAAAGGACATGTGGAATCAAAGTTGGGAGGACGGAAAATCGGGGACAAATACCATGTGTGTCATCGGGGAAGACACCACTCATAAAGATATTAATCACTTTGCGCCCGGTGACATTTAATGGGGAATATTCCGCATCATTAAAGAGTAACAGTCCATTACAGAGAGTTGATCATTTATGTTACCGTTATGTTTTCATCATTACGCCTCAATAATTGTCATTAATGGTGGACCCGACCATAGTACCCACTGAGCTATAAATAATAAGCTCAATGACCATTGTGAGGACGACTTTTCTGAGTAACTTTTACGACATTCTAGAGAGCATCTTAATACAATTTTATTCTCTCTGGCTTGTGGATCGAATCATCATTGTGTCCGGAAACTCTGTTTTCGGGCCCTTCAAATCCATCGTTTCATGTGCATTTTTAGCCAAGTACCCTGCATAAAAAGTGATTAGTTCATCACCTTTTAGATCATATTAATTCATTTGTTTAGAAATTACGAACAAATTCAACTGAATCGTTTTTCGGATAAATAGTTATCTTAAGACAAAAGTGGAGAATAAGTCCACCTCAAATTTAATAATTCTATGATTACATGCTAATCACTTCATTAAGCTGTTTGGAATACCTTTAGTTCGCTTTTTCCTGAACTTTTCTGAACCACAACTCACGAAGGTATATGACTTGTAAGAATGTTATGAAAATCATTACTAACAATATGAATATGCCATTACTTAATCAATCAATTTTTGTAATGCATCTCATAATTGGACAGTTTGGCAACAGCAATTGGCCATAAACCTATAGCTATTGGAAGTGGGGGAAATTGAACCCCCACAAAAGAAACAATAATTGAAGCCATATTACCCCCCTTTGGGGGTACTTTACATGATTTAACAGAATTGAATTTGCATTTCCTCATGTTATTGTGCTAAATCATGAGAATTGATTCTCACCATGACAAGACCATATTCTATAAATAACAGATAAATTTGAGATAAAAATAAATTGAAATGGAATCTGTCAAACAATCATGTATTTATTGTTCTTCAATCACTATATGTCTCATATCAAATAAAGAACAAATAGCAGAATTAATGCCTTCTGCAACTTCATATTTTTACGTTGAGGATTTAAACCTTTTGAGTTCGGAATTATAATCCTTTTAAGTTACTGAATTCTAAATTAATAATTTGTACATACTCATTGGATTTCTTAATACAAATACATCATTTGAACAAAAGCTACTGAGTTCAACCAGCAACCAACATTGTGGCTCCGCCCCTGTTTATACGGACTACAGTTGGCCGTCATGTACTTGAAATGAAGTCGTACAAATAAAAAATAAAATAAAATAAATATATATATATATATATATATATATATATATATTTGAGAAAATGGTTGTTACGTATTTGACTTGGATAATCAATTGCATCGTGTTTGGTAGGGTTTGTTGTTTGTTAGGCCATAAATTTATTTGATCCTCAAATAAATCAAGCTAAATGAAACGTAATTCGTCAAAGACAGTTCAGATTTTCAATCTTCTGTAATTTGTTTGTCTAATTTCTTCATTAATGCCAACATATTAAGCAAAATCCAAGATGCTTATGCCGTTATGGTCATGAATACCTTTTATTATTATTTCATCTGTCCTAATTTATGTAACACTTTTTTCTTTCAATCTATCCCAAAAAGAGTAATGCTTTTCTATATTTAGAATAATTTGTCACTAAAGATCTCATTTTATCCTTAGTGAGATGATATATAGCTACAAATATTTATGATTTATTTAGACTATAAGTTTCAAAATCTTTCTTAAACTCCGTTCTTAGTCAAATACCCTCCAGTAAATCTGAGGGAGTATAAGCTAGCTCCCAGATCATTTGAGTTAGTTATAAATGAAAATTCTATACTAAATTTATATTCATGTATATGATGTGCTCAATATAATATACTCCGGTTTGGTGTTGAAGAATAATGAACCTTAAACTAATTATAAAAATTTTATTTTATTGGTTTAGAAGAAGAAAAGCTTGTCACGATTAATTGATCTGATTCGTCGATGAATAATTATATGTTTATTTGATGATTAGTCATATTAAACATTTATAGAATACTGGAATTCTCTGATACTTTACGATTTCAATCAACCACTTAAATCTAAACCAATGAAATGAGTTTCTCATGTTAATTATTATCTGCTAAAAAAACTGAAATGCCAATAAGTACTGCATGTCCAATGTATGCAGTCATATGGCAAAAGATACTGAATTCAATATGATGAAGAATATAGAACATTGTTTACTCGAAAGACAGATTAAGTTGAATTTGTATGTAGTTCTAAGAATATGTGACATAAATTAATAAAAATCGTAAGGATAAATAGAAATATCAAATATGGATTGCAAAGAATGCAAAGTAAACAAAGTTGTAAAGAAGATGATTTTTAGGACTAAGCAAATTGAATGAATTTATGAAGCGTAAAAGAATAACTCTTCAATATAGGAGAATATGGTGCTTGAATTACAATGTAAGCCAAAAACCCAGGATATCAATTTCGCAAGAGTAACCAAACCTGATTTGATATAGAATACACATTCTCATTGGGCTTTCAAATAGCCCCCAAACCAAATTCCGATGATTCCCAAACAGGTAAGTAATCATCCAAAAGTCCATAACAACCTATCCATAATATATGCCATCAGTTATTATATCCCTAACATTTCTTCACCATCCGAAATCAACGGATAGTCCGCCTACGAGAACATCCAGTCCCAAAACCTTATGAATACCAGAATTTCCATACCTGATCTGAACTACGCTACTCAAATGGCTGATACATCACTCACACTCCATCATTTTACGGAAACACCCACATAGATCTTCCATACTGCGTAGCAAAAACTGAACCTCAGAAGCCCCAAAACCCGGCAATCACCGTACCACTAGTCAAGCATCAGCAAGTCAAAATACAAGGTGCCTTCCTAAAATGCACGCTCTTCACATGCGATATCCAATAATTCCAACCTTCTCTTAATTTATGATATCCATCCAGGAGAAAACCATAATACACAACATATTCCTTATGCCTGTAGCAGACAGCCGACTCAAGCCGTGGTCGACACCATCGAGAACTCTCCGGGACCCGCCCACACATAACTAAGTCATCAGGACCGAATCTTCCCAACTCAACCGAGTCACGCAAACCGTCCAACCCAAGAGTACTGCCACAAACATCGGTAGAGAATTACCACCCAAAAAGGACCAATTTGCTGCTATGCTGACCCTATATCACCGAGCTGACCCATTTCTTCGGATCGTCCTTGACTTTTATTCAGGGTAACACTTCTCCCTGTCGGTACACAACGATCCCAAAATCAAAGCTCAATACAGAAGATCCTAGCACAAACTACATATCCCAGAAGCTCATAAACCACTGTATTTCCTCTGAAGCACCCTATAATGCTACAACCGAGATATCCACGCTGAAGAGACCTTATATGAATCTGAAGTTGCTTATCTAACCTATTTGATACTAAAATGCAGAATTATTAATAATGCAAAAATACTGCAAGTCCCAACATTATCCTATGCAAATCTCATATCTTAATCATATACAAATTTTGGGGAACCTTTCAATACCACATATATACATCTCAGGCCAAAACTGATATAACACATGACCCTACAATCTGGTCATCGATAGTGGACTCCCACACTTAGCACGAAGCCATAGGACATAACATCCAATAATCTACAATACTAACATTCATAGCTCGTATAACATCAATCGTAAGATACCTCAAATCATCGGCTAAGAACATGTCCATCCTCGTGACAGTCAAACTCGCTTCCTCCAGTGCCCTTAATGATAGTATGCATCATTCACTGAGTAGAAATCCCATACGAACCACATAGTCTCTAATACCAACAGTTATCCTCAAATCAACATCCACCTCCTGACCCAACCACGATCGTGACGATTAGGCAACCAATTAAATCTTCCCAAGCTCGCACTTATCACCCAAATGCCAGAACCCGCTTGCACCCCCATGTGAACAACTGAATGGTCACTCAATACATCTGCATCCTCAGTCTGGACAACATGTTGAAACAATGTTTGAGCATATCTGTCTCTCTTGTAGCCTATCCATAGCATCACAAATTGTCAGCGCATAGCTGGTACCGAATGCGCAATANCCCCAAAACCCGGCAATCACCGTACCACTAGTCAAGCATCAGCAAGTCAAAATACAAGGTGCCTTCCTAAAATGCACGCTCTTCACATGCGATATCCAATAATTCCAACCTTCTCTTAATTTATGATATCCATCCAGGAGAAAACCATAATACACAACATATTCCTTATGCCTGTAGCAGACAGCCGACTCAAGCCGTGGTCGACACCATCGAGAACTCTCCGGGACCCGCCCACACATAACTAAGTCATCAGGACCGAATCTTCCCAACTCAACCGAGTCACGCAAACCGTCCAACCCAAGAGTACTGCCACAAACATCGGTAGAGAATTACCACCCAAAAAGGACCAATTTGCTGCTATGCTGACCCTATATCACCGAGCTGACCCATTTCTTCGGATCGTCCTTGACTTTTATTCAGGGTAACACTTCTCCCTGTCGGTACACAACGATCCCAAAATCAAAGCTCAATACAGAAGATCCTAGCACAAACTACATATCCCAGAAGCTCATAAACCACTGTATTTCCTCTGAAGCACCCTATAATGCTACAACCGAGATATCCACGCTGAAGAGACCTTATATGAATCTGAAGTTGCTTATCTAACCTATTTGATACTAAAATGCAGAATTATTAATAATGCAAAAATACTGCAAGTCCCAACATTATCCTATGCAAATCTCATATCTTAATCATATACAAATTTTGGGGAACCTTTCAATACCACATATATACATCTCAGGCCAAAACTGATATAACACATGACCCTACAATCTGGTCATCGATAGTGGACTCCCACACTTGGCGCGAAGCCATAGGACATAACATCCAATAATCTACAATACTAAAATTCATAGCTCGTATAACACCAATCGTAAGATACCTCAAATCATCGGCTAAGCACATGTCCATCCTCGTGACAGTCAAACTCGCTTCCTCCAGTTCCCTTAATGATAGTATGCATCATTTCACTGAGTAGAAATCCCATACGAACCACATAGTCTCTAATACCACCAGTTATCCTCAAATCAACATCCACCTCCTGACCCAACCACGATCGTGACGATTAGGCAACCAATTAAATCTTCCCAAGCTCGCACTTATCACCCAAATGCCAGAACCCGCTTGCACCCCCATGTGAACAACTGAATGGTCACTCAATACATCTGCATCCTCAGTCTGGACAACATGTTGAAACAATGTTTGAGCATATCTGTCTCTCTTGTAGCCTATCCATAGCATCACAAATTGTCAGCGCATAGCTGGTACCGAATGCGCAATATCATACGAGTGGATGAAAAGGGGATATTCGATATACGCTTCAAGCCGAATCAATTCCGCGTGATAAGGAATCAAAGAAGTGAAGTTTCCTAATAGTTTGGTAGCCTCTCGAAGATAAGTACAGACGTCTCTACACCGAATCGTAAGGCTCTACTAAACTCGCTTATTAAAAATACATAGTGAAGAACTCATGATAAATCAGCTTTTCCCTAATTTTCGCCGAGATTCTCTCCCTTAGTGTGTTCGTAACGACTCTTGTATGCTCGATCGGCCTTGGTGCTGGTCGGTATTGCTTCTAGAACTCGATATGGACTCGGGATCAGGTGATGATTCGGACTCGATCTCGGTTGGCCTCTGCCCCTTAAGCTCGAAATCATCTCATCATAGTTCGATTTGGACCCGAGCTCGATAATGAGTTCGAACTCGGTGTTCGATCTATACCCGAAATCTGAAGCTTTGTTTGTACCACCTTCGGAACCCATCTCGATATTATGAAGTCTTTCTCTGATCTATTATGTTTCTATCCCGATCAATCGTACGAAGGCCGAAATCTATTTCAACCGTATACAGATAGTCTCCTCATTTCTCTGGAAGGATGTGGTGAGAAACAATATGATTTCTTAATGGCTCTATTGGATTATAAGATGACGTTCACATTGGGCTCGATCATGACGCACGTGATAGATGATCCGTCGATTTAGTTTTTCAAGGCATTTACTGCATGTCAGACATTGGTCGGCCATCAGTGATATTGAACCGTCATTGTTTCAATCTATAAATAGCCTTTCTGTCCACCGTTCATCACTTTTACTTCTTCAATCTTCAGAAAAATTTTCAAGTTCTTTTTCATCTCTTCTGAGTTTATTCGCTGGTCTTTGACTCTTTTCTGCAAAATTCTTCTTCTAAACCACCAAATCTTTGTCACCGTCTTTAAATCCAAAATGGTGAAGACATCAAAAACCGTCTCCCAAAAAGAAAAAAGCTTTTTCTTCCCAATCTGTTGCCAACAAAACATCGGTGGATCCACGGCCTGAGGAGTGTGTTCCAGCGGCGTGTGTTCTTATCTCCGATTTCAAACTCGATAAAAGTACGCCGGTTCCTGGCCGATGTGATCCCGCATCGAGATATATTTGTTCGATAACTCGGGGGCATATCGAGCGGATAACAAAAGATTGTAACTGGGAGAACAAAGAAGCGGTAGTGCCGTCTCCCGAAGAGGATATTACTACTCATGTGAGAGGGTTTTAAGCGTGTATACTTACACTTTCATGTTAGGTCCCCTCGACCCTGTTATCATAGATTTTTGTCGTAAATACCTAATAACCATAGGCCAGATACATCCTTCCTTTTGGCGGATCGTTATTTTGATCTGATATTTTGTGAATAAAATCGAGGGGATGCCTTTCACCCTCGATCATCTTGTCCGATTATACCATCCCCGCCTCTTTCGAGGAGGGTTAATAAAACTACGGCAGAGCTGTTTATGAATGTCTTCATAAACTCCAACGTAGAGCTATAAAGGCTCTGTTCGCGAGTATAGATGAGGATAAGGATCGAGACTGGATAGGCAGGTTTGTTCGAGTAAGGACTTCGGACCTGATTCCGACCGAAAAAATGCCTTTTCCCGAGGAGTGGAACCTGAAGCGTAAGTGTAATTCTGCTGTTATCTCCTACTATTTTGTCCTTTCATTTCCTTTCTTACCAATATTCCCCTTCTGTAATGCAATGGTTCCCTGGATGCCCGACGCAGTGCCCGATCTCAAGAATTGGGTACGTGATCTGGTTTCGACCTCCTCATACACCGAGCGCTCATGGCGTGACTTGTCAAATGGCCGATGGAGGGCCAAAAATCATGGTAAGCACCTTTGTCGTATCTTTTGGTAGTTCGAACAAGATGCTTTCCACACACTTTAATAAAATTTCCCGTATGTGGGTGTGGGCAAAGATGGCAGTTTTGAGGCCCTCGTCCGTTGAGGAAGAGGCTTCGGCCTCTGTCCCAAAGCCGGTGAAAGATAATTAGAGTAAAAGAGCCCCCGTCCTCGAAGATAAAAAACTGAAGAAGAGGACGACTTGTAAGCCGAACAAGAATATCATTCCTTTGACCGTAGAACCAGTTCTGTGTCTGAGGGATGAATAAAAAGAAGAAGAAGAAAATGATGGGTCTACGCTGGCCGCCCGAAAGAAGAAGACCACCGACGTTCCACAGGCAGCTGGATCGATGGTGGTTCATAAGGCTCCGCCTCGAACTGAGGATATATCGGATAAAGATTCGGGCAGAGTCCCTGAGTTGCTGGAGATTGAAGATGCTTCCCATCGAAGCCAACGGATGGGGGATATGTCTGAAGAGCCTCTTCTTGAATCTCTTTGAACCGAAGAGAATGCCCCAGGTGATTCACTTGGGGCAGTAGCAATCGAAGACTCGCCCACCTTCCCTACTTTTTCTGCAGGGGCAATTCGGGTAGCCCAAGCTTTGGGGGCCCTCGAATTAGACATGCCTTATGATGGAGAGGATCCTTTTCGTCACATGTTTATCAGTGTCGAGGACATTACCAGTACAAGTGACGCATCCGATCTTTTTCACGGAGTGCAGCATGCTTTGAATCACGTAAGCCTTAAATTATATGGCGTTACCTTTATGTTTGCTTTTCTTTTCTAACTTCGTTTCTTCTTTCTTTGTAGGCCGCGACAGTTCATCGAGAATCATGTTCTTTGTCTTGAACCGAGCTGTGTCGATATGAGGCCGACCTTCAACGGGTTACGGAAGAGAGGAACTACCTTAATCTCCTCTTAGGGCAAAGGGGAGAAGAAATAAAAGACCTCCGAGCTGAGTTGGCCAAGGCTTACCAAGATCAGACCGATCTGTCCGAGTAGGTAATGATACTTTTAAAAGCCTATAGCTCGATACTGGGACAATGTCTAATTTTTTGGTCTCACAGTTGTAGCAAAAAATTGAGATGATCGGGAAACTCTGTGAGGAGGTCGATGATATAAAAGCGGAGTCTTTGAAATAGAAAGAAGGTATGGATTTCTTTGCTGCAGAGAAAGAAGCAGCTCGAGCCCAATTATCATCGTTCGAAAACCAACTTCACAGTATGAAGGAGAAAAGCTTGGTTCAAGCAAGAAGAATAGAGGAGCTAGAAGCTCGGTTGGCCTCTGAACTTGCCAAGGCCGAATCTAATGCCGAAAAGGCAAAGGCTGATGCGGATGCACTCGTTGCCGTCTATCGGGCCAATGCTGAAGCTGCCCAGGTCCAAGCAAGAGAGGCAGCCGAGACAGCCGATACTTGAGCACATTGGGTCGCTGAACTTGGTAAGTGCCGATCTCGAAGGAAGACCCTCGAGGAGATCCATGCTCGAGGTTTCGATCTCCCTGAAGAGATAAAAAGAGCTAAAGAACTTGAAGCCGATGCTGAAGACTTGGTTTCCGATGATGACGATGGTGATAATGATGACGATGATGGGAGTAAGAGCGGGTCCGAGAACGGGGGGAGCCCGATAGAGAAGAGACCGCTCCCGGGGATAACCAAGAAGCTTAGTCCTTAGTTTGTATGTTATAATCAATCATGTAAACAATCTTGTATATATAAAAATATCCTTTTCTTTTGCCGACTTGCTTCTGCTTTGTTTCCTGTCTTGTGATGATTTTATTCATGCCTTATGAATATTTTCACATAGATTTAGGCAATTTGATCGAATTTGGACTTCGTAGCCTTTATAACCGAGTGAGCGCTTACTCAAACTTGAAATAAGATAGCTCATAGGCTTAGTAGTCGAGTTGAGTGATTATTTGAATTTGAAGTGATGTAGCCCTTAGGCTTATTAGTTGAGTGAGTGATTCGAACTCGAAGTAATATAGCCCGTAGGTGTAATGATTGAGTGAGTGCGTGCTTGAACTCGAAATAAAATAGCTTGTAGGCATATCAGTCGAGTGAATGTTTCGAACTCAAAGTGCTGTAGCCCGTAGGCATAATGGTCGAGTGAGTGCTTGCTCGAACTCAAAATAGAAGTAGCTCGTAGGCTTAGTAGTCGAGTGAATGTTTCGAACTCGAAGTGATGTAGCCCGTAGGCATAATGGTCATGTGAGTGCTTGCTCGAACTCGAAATAGAAGTAGCTCGTAGGCTTAGTAGTCGAGTGAATGTTTCGAACTCGAAGTGATGTAGCCCGTAGGCATAATGGTCATGTGAGTGCTTGCTCGAACTCGAAATAGAAGTAGCTCGTAGGCTTAGTAGTCGAGTGAATGATTCTAACTCTAAGTAATATAGCCCGTAGGCGTAATGGTCGAGTGAATGATTCGAAATCGAAATGATGTAGCCCGTAGGTGTAATAGTCAAGTGAATATTTTTGAACTCGAAGTGATGTAGCCCGTAGGCATAATAGTCGAGTGAATTTGTTCGAACTCGAGGAAATGTAGCCCGTGGGCTTAATGGTCGAGTGAATGATTCAAACTCGAAGTAATGAAGCCCGTAGGCTTAATAGTCGAATAAATGTTTTTGAACTCAAAGTGATGTAGCCCCTAGGCGTAGTAGTCGAGTTAATCTTTTCGAACTCGAAGAAATGTAGCCTGTGAGCTTAATGGTCGAGTGAATGTTTCGAACTCGAAGTAATGTATCCCGTAGGCGTAATGGTCGAGTGAATGATTCGAAATTGAAATAATGTAGCCCGTAGGCGTAATAGTCGAGTGAATGTTTTCGAAGTCGAAGTAATGTATCCCGTAGGCATAATAGTCTAGTGAATGTTTTCGAACTCGAATTGATATAGCACGTAGGTGTAGTAGTCGAGTGAATGTTTTCGAACTCGAAGAAATGTAGCCTGTGGGCTTAATGGTCGAGTGAATGATTCGAACTCGAAGTAATGTAGCCCGTAGGCGTAATGGTCGAGTGAATGATTCGAACTCGAAATAATGTATCCCGTAGGCATAATAGTCGAGTGAATGCTTTCGAACTCGAAGTAATGTAGCCCGTAGGCGTGATAGTCGAGTGAGTGCTTGCTCGGACTCGGAGATTTATCTTAATCCTGCTTGCATAATAAATCTCCAAAATAGAGGAATTTATCTTGGATATAAGATATCGGTAAAGAAGAGAACTTTCTTTATAAGTATTTATACATGTGTTCATGTTTTGCATCAGGGCTCGAGCTAACTACATGAGCATGGTTTGTTTTGACCATTTGGCTCTTACAACTTTTCCTATTGGAACCCTGTTGCTACAAAATAACTTTCTTGCATCAGAACTTGATATATTTGAGGGCTAATGGCCCCCAGTATTCGAGATCGATTGCAAAGAGGCCTCAGATACTGTCGAATTGTTTCTAAGTTTAGCACGATCATTGTTTTCCTCATTAAAAACTTTGCCAAAAAACCCATTTGGGATATAACCGGTCTAAGGGAAAAAGAGTGCAACGCGTGCTTCCAGACCTAGGTCTTCGTCTTGAAGGATTCATCCTAGCTCCTGATCGAACTCCTACAGGGGTTAGTTTCGAAATGTAAACGAATAAGGGAGGGTCGTATCTTAGCAGTAGTATCGTTTTAGGTGCGACACATTTCAATTGCTCAATAGTTGTTTGCCGTTTATTACACCGAGATTGTATGATCCATTTCCGACATTTTTGAGAACCTGATACAGTCATTACCAGTTTGGTCCTAGTTTTCCTTCATAAGGTTTTCGGGTACTGAGGGTGACTTTCCTTAGCACTAAGTCCCCGAGTTTAAAATGGCGAAGCTTGGTTCTTTGATTATAGTATCTTTCGATTCGCTGCTTTAGGGCGACCAATTGGACGAGAACAGCTTCTCGTTTTTCATCCGATAATTCAAGGCTAGTGTTCATAGCCTCGTTATTTGATTCTTCTGTTGTATATCAAAACCTAGCACCGGATTCCCCGACTTCGACTGGAATCAAGGATTTGGAGCCATATACTAAGGAGAACGGGGTTACCCCCGTACTAGATTTTGATGTTGTTCGATATGCCCAAAGGACTTCGGGTAGGATTTCTCTCCATTTTCCTTTAGCATCGTTTAGCCTCTTCTTTAGGTTTTGAATGATAGTTTTGTTCGTTGATTCGGCCTGTCCGTTCCCACTGGGATGATATGGTGTTGATAATATCCTTTTTATTTTGTGGTCTTCGTAGAATTTCATCACTTTGCTGCCGACAAACTGTTTCCTATTGTCACACACTATATCAGTGTGTATCCCGAATCGACATACGATATGATCCCAGATAAAGTCTATAACCTTTTTCTCTCTTACTTTCACGAACGCCTGTGCTTAAACCCATTTAGAGAAATAGTCAGTCATAAATAAAATGAACTTAGCTTTACCTGGGGCCGATGGCAGAGGGCCGGCGATATCCATTCCCCATTTCATAAATGTCCATGGGGATAGGACTGAGTGAAGTTGCTCTCTAGGCGGACGTATCATTGGTACAAACCTTTGACATTTGTCATATTTTCGAACAAACTCCTTTGCATCTTTGCCCATATCGATTCAATAATACCATGCCCTGATTATGTTTCGGACTAATGAATCGGCACCAGAGTTATTTCCACAAGTGCCTTCGTGCACCTCACGTAGGATGTAATCGGTGTCTCCTGCGCCTAAGTATTCTGTCAATGGCCCATCGAATGTCCTTCGGTATAGCGTTCCATCGGCAGTTAATGTGAATCGATCATCTTTGGTTGGGAGGGCCCTCGAATTTTTAGGGTTCGATGGGAGCTTTCCATTCTTTAAGTATTCAATATACTTATTCCTCCAATCCCAGGTCAGGCTCGTAGAATTTATCTCGGCATGACCTTCTTCGATCACGAATCTCGAGAGTTGAACGACAGTCCCCGAGCTTATTTTGCCTTCCTCGACCGATGATCCCAAATTTGCAAGTGCATCAGCCCTACTATTCTGTTCTCGTGGAACATGTTGTAAACTCCATTCTTTAAAATGGTACAAAGTGACCTGCATTTTGTCCAAATACCTTTGCATTCTATCTTCTCGAACTTTGAAGGTTTTGTTTACTTGATTTACCACTATCAAAGAGTCACACTTGGCTTCAATGACTTCTTCTCCCAAGCTTTTAGCTAGCTCGAGACCTGCAATCATGGCCTCATACTCGGCCTCGTTGTTAGTCAACCTAGTAGTTTTGATAGATTGCCTAATAGTGTTACCCGTGGGTGGCTTTAAAATGATGCCTAGCCCGGACCCCTTCACGTTCGAAGCCCCATCCGTAAAAATGGTCCATACCCCCGATGACGTACCCAACTTCAATAAGAGTTCTTTTTCGACTTCAGGTACGAGGGTCGGCGTGAAATCGGCCAGGGAGTCTGCTAAAATTTGGGACTTGATGGCCGTACGGGGTTGATACTCGATGTCGTACCCACTGAGTTCGACGACCCATTTGGCCAATCGGCCTGATAAGTCGGGCTTGTGCAAAATATTATGAAGTGGGTAAGTGGTTAATACGAATATGGGGTGACATTGAAAGTACGGTCTTAACTTTCTAGAGATGCTTATCAGTGCAAGTGCCAATTTTTCTAGGTGCGGATATCTAGTTTCTACTTCTCCTAAGGTTTGACTTATATAATAAACGGGAAATTGCATACCTTGCTCTTCTCAAACTAGGACGCCGCTTACCACGATATTCGATACTGCCAAGTACAAGCCAAATTGTTTGTCCGTTTTTGGAGTATGAAGCAGTGGCGGGCTCGATAGATATCGTTTTAATTCATCTAATTCCTGTTGGCATTCCGAGGTTCAAGCGAAATCGTTCTTCTTTTTGAGCAGAGAGAAAAATTGGTGACTTCGATCTGACGACCTTGAAATGAATCGGACTAAGGCTACAATCCATCCCGTTAGCCTCTGTACGGCTTATACGTTGTCCACGATGGTGATGTCTTTGATGGCCTTGATTTTATCGGGGTTAATCTCGATCCCTCGATTTGACACCATGAAGCCGAGAAACTTGCCCGAACCGACCCCGAAAGCACATTTCTCGGGGTTAAGCTTCATGTTGTATTTCCTTAAAATCTCGAATGTTTCCTGTAAATGGGTCAAATGGTCCTCTGCGCGTAGGGACTTAACAAGCATGTCATCAATATAAACTTCCATTGATTTACCTATTTGTTCCTCGAATAATTTATTTACTAAACGTTGGTAAGTAGCTCCTATATTTTTTAGCCCAAAGGGCATCACATTATAACAATATGTTCCATATTTTGTGACAAATGAAGTCTTTTCCTGGTCTTCCGGATTCATTTGGATTTGATTATACCCAGAATAGGCATTGAGAAAAGTAAGGATCTCGTGGCCGGCCATGGCATCGATCATGCGATCGATGTTGGGCAGCGGAAAAGAATCTTTGGGACATTCTTTGTTCAAATCCTTATAATCTACACACATTCTAAGTTTGTTCCCTTTTTTAGGCACTACAGCTACATTGGCTAACCATTCAGGATATTTCACCTCCCGAATGGACCCTATTTTGAGAAGTTTGGTTATCTCGTCCTTTATGAATGCGTGCTTTACCTCGGACTGGGGTCTTTTCTTTTGCTTCACCGGTCTGAACCTAGTGTCCAAGCTTAGCCGATGTGTCGTTATATCCGGTGGGATTCATTTTATATCTAAACGGGACCAAGCAAAACAATCCATGTTATCGATTAGAAATTGAATAAGTCTGTTCATGAGTTTAGGTGTTAATCCCATTCCTAGGTATACCTTTCATTCGGGCAAACGCTCGATTAATATGACTTGCTCCAATTCTTTGATCGTTGATTGGGTGGCGTCGGAATCATCGGGAAGCACGAAGGATCGAGGAATCCTATGATCATCATCTTCATCGATCTTCTGATTTTTTGGTTGGGTTAAAGCTGGTGTCTGTGATTGCTATTTGGCATCTTGTTTCCCTTTTGAGCTCGATCCATTTATTGGCGAAGGAGAGGATATCAGATTCGCTTCCTCGACGGCAAACATTTCTCTTGCGGTCGGTTGCTCTCCGTACACTATTATGACTCCCCTCGATGTTGGGAATTTAAGAACCTGGTGTAGGGTCGAGGGTACAACTCTCATGTTGTGGATCCATGACCTTATAAAAAGGGCATTATACCTCATGTCGCCTTCGATTACATGGAACTTCATTTCCTAGATGGTCCCGGCCATGTTTATTGACACAATTATCTTCCCTTTGGTGGTTTCACATGCCATATTGAATCCGTTTAGGACCAGGGGCGTGGGTATGATCTGGTCCTGTAGACCGAGTTGTTATACAACCTTCAATCTAATGATGTTGGCCGAGCTCCCTAGATCAATTAACACACGCTTAACTTTAGTTTTATTCATAAGTATGGATATTACCGGTGCATCGTTATGAGCTTGTATGACTCCTTCTGCATCTTCGTCATTGAAAGACAAAGTTCCTATGGGTGCGTAATCCTGAGTTTGAGATCCCTTTTCTCTCACAATCGATGTCTTAGTGCGTTTAAGCACCAGCCCTTGAGGGGTATCGACACCACTGATGATCATGTGAATGACGTGTTGTGGTTCTTCTTGTTCGTTCTACTTGCAGAAATCCCTGTTTGTGAAATGGTTCTTCGCCCTGTCGCTTAAAAATTCTCAAAGGTGCCCTTTATTGAATAACCGGGCTACCTCCTCTCTTAATTGCCTGCAATCTTCCGTTCTGTGGCCATGGGTGCCATGATATTCACACATTTGATAAGGATTTCTCTGGGCAGGATCGAGCTGCATGGGTCGAGGCCATTTAGTGTCTTTGATGCGTCTGATAGCTGACACGATGGTGGATGTATCAATGCTGAAGTTATACTCCGATAACCGAGGCGCTTCCTTAGATCTGGTAGGCCTGTCAAACCCACTTCTGTTCATCGGTCCCCGAGACCCTTGACCTCGATCCCTTCTCTTGTTGATTTGTCCGGGGTTACAACTCGATTCATTGATTCTGTGGTTTCCGTTATATGGTCAATATCGATCCCTAATCGGACCTTGTTCTCGATTGATATCCCTTCGAGCAGCAGATGCAGCCCCAACTGATCATCTTCACTCTAATTTTTGATTCGTACCGATTGTGCACGTCGGCCCAAGTGATAGCTGGGTACTCGATCAGGTTATGCTTCAGTCACCGTGATGCTGTCGAACTTCGTTTGTTCAAACCTTGAGTGAAAGCCTGAACAGCCCAATCATCTATGACTGGTAGAAGATCCATTCATTCCATTTGAAAACAAGATACGAACTCCCTTAGCATCTCGTTATCCTTTTGTCTTACCTTTAAAAGGTCTGATTTCCTCGTTGCGACTTTTATGGCCCTGGCGTGTGCCTTTACAAAAGAGTCTGCTAACATGGCAAAAGAATCAATCGAATTCGGTGGTAGGTTGTGATACCAAATCATTGCTCCCTTCGACATGGTCTCTCCAAACATTTTCAACAACACAGATTCGATTTCATCATCCTCCAAATGATTATCCTTGATGGCACACGTGTAAGAGGTGACGTGTTCGTTGGGATCGGTCATTTCATTATATTTGGGAATTTCGGGCATACCAAATTTTTTGGGGATTGGTTTTGGGGTCGCGCTCGAGGGGAAAGGCTTTTGCATGAATATTTTGGAATCCAACCCTTTTATCATTGGTGAAGCCCCCAGGATCTGATCAACCCTGGAATTATATGTTTTTACTTTTTTTTATTGTTGGCTTCGACTCGCTTTGTGAGCTCCTCGAGTATTTTAGCGATTTCAGGAGTAGTCCCCGATTCTTGCTCATTTGACCTCACTATTGCTGGCTCCGTTCCGTGGGCAATTTCTCGGGATGGACTGGGCTCCGGCCTTCTTGGTAGCTGGGTTTGGCTCTGTAACTGAGCTATCGCTACCTGTTGGGCTTCTAACAATTCAAAAATCATACACAAGCTGAAGCCGTTTTCCTCAATGTTATGGGTGTTTCGAGCTGCAGACCGAGTGCCACCATGAATGCTATTTTCAGGTTCAGAATGTATGTTCGCCTCAATGGCCACATGCGAATTGATATCTACAAGCACTCCGATCCGAGCTCCAACGGCGTTGACAAGTGGTCTTTCGGTACTGGATGTCAAGTTGTTGTTCTCATCTTGAAGACCAGCTTCGTTGTTGATAGGTAAGGCCATTTGATTGTTAGTTAGTCGTTGCTAATCCGAAATCCGAGATACTTTCGAAAACAAGCGCAAAATGATGTGTTTTTGCAGATTCGTATCAAATAATCACTATTATCCTCAGCCCCACGGTAGGCGCCAAACTGTTTACCCGAAAAAACGGATTAAGTTGAATTTGTATGTAGTTATAAGGATATGTGATATAAATTAATACAAATCGTAAGGATAATTAGAAATATCAAATATGGATTGCAAAGAATGCAAAGTAAACAAGATTGTAAAGAAGATAATTTTTAGGACTATGCAAGTTGAATAAATTTATGAAGCTTAAAAGAATAACTCTTCAATATAGGAGAATATGGTGCTTTAATTACAATGTAAGCCAAAAATCTGCCTTCTACAGAAATATAGCCATCCTCTTTATAGTGGAGGATTCTACTTTTTATAATTAATAATACATAGTGGAGATCCCATGATAAATCAGTTTTTTCCTAATTTCTGTCGAGATTCTCTTCCTTAGTGTGTTCGCAACGGCTCTTATCTGTGAGCTCGAGCTCGATCGGCCTTGGTGCTGGTCGATATTGCTTCTAGAACTCGATATGGAATCGTGATCAGGTGATGATTCAGACTCGATCTCGGTTGGCCTCTGCCCCTTAAGCTCGAAATCATCTCATCATAGTTCGATTCGGACCCGAGCTCGATAATGAGTTCGAACTCGGTGTTCGATCTATACCCGAAATCTGAAGATTTGTTTGTACCACCTTCGGAACCAATCTCGATATTATGAAGTCTTTCTCTGATCCATTATGTTTTGACCCCGATCAATCGTACGAAGGCCGAAATCTATTTCGATCTTATACAAACATGGTAGAAATAACCTTCACCAGCTTTTCATGGAAAGCACGAACCAGGCTTCTTTGATTCTCTTTATCACAGATGATGAGTGTATGAGGTACGGCAATTAATTAAAAAAATCATTTGTCAAGATAACCCCCAAAACAAAGGAGTAGACAAGTCCTAATAAGAAGATAGGAATAGTTAACTAATACTACAAAAAAACATCAACTAAGCCTCAATTCCAATTTAGTAAAGTCAGATTCCAATATTCGATAACTTAGGCTCTCTAATTGAATAAGACTCGTTGAAAATATTATACTAATGTAGGCATACTAGTACAAGACTATTCCTTAATATTAGCTATTTGGTATTATCTATACAGATCGTTGTTTTTTATGTTCTATTTTTCGCTGAACATCCTAGTAGTAAAAGGTCAGTCATCGGTTGACTGTCCTCGAATGTGAAATGTCGCGCATTGATTGTTCTTCCTCTATAGAAGCTCTGACGCCTTTTCACTTCTTCCACTTTCTGATTCCAGAACTTACCCTCGAATTCTCTAATTGTCTTTGACTCCTTCAAATCTTCATACATTGCTCCTTAAACCTTCATATCTTCATCTTCAATCCTCATACATTCTCTTAGAATCTTCAACCCAGACCTTCATACCTTTATCACATCTTCAAGTCTTCATATTATTTCTTCAAACCTTCATATATTCCTTCAAACCTTCATTTTGGCAAATTACGATGGCAAAAACTTCGAAGTCTTATGCCTTAGCAAACTGCTCCTTCATCTTCCTACCCGGCTGCAGAAGCCATGTTGGCCGTTCCCCAGGTGGCTCAGGATCCCCCCTTGATGAGCTTCGTACTCGGGGGCTGCTCTATCGAGAACAATTTTAATGTCGAGAAAGCCTCTAGTCAACAGGACTGAGGCGAGGGAGCATGAAGGTACATATTCTCCATTACTGAGGAAACACTACCCACAATCCGAGTGGACAGTAACTGGGAGGGCAAGGAGGTGGTCGTCCCCGGTCCCGACGACAAAATCACTACTCATGTGGAGGGGTACTTGATTGTTTACACATACCCTTTCACGCTCGCCCAGGTGGATCCCATAGTCCTTGACTTTTGCAAAAGGTACGAGGTGTTCCATGGGAAAATCCACCCATCCTTTTTGAGGATCGTAGTCCTCTTACGACATTTCGTGAACAAAACTGATGCCCCTCGGTTCACCCTCGACCACCTACTTCGCCTATACAGCCCCGAATCTTTCGAGGGGGGATGATCTAGCTCGTTCGCCGAGAAAGCAAGGTTTCGTTCTCGAGCATCGACGAGGACCGAGATCAAGGATGTCACGACCCAAACTCCCTCTGTATAACGTTGTGATGGCACCTAGTCTCTACGACTAGGTAAGCCTAACAAATTACGGAAATATAACATAACAAAAGTAAAACTTGGCAACTAACAACAGTGAATAACTGAATAACTAGTAACAATGTCGCTCGGTATGTACAATAACCAATACTCTATAAATACATAGTCTTCCCAAAACCCGGAACATCATAAGTCACAAGCTACAGGAGGAAAACTAGTATCTCTATACACAAGAGTCTAATAAAAGTAGTAAGGAAGGTAAATGACATATGAGGCAAATGGAGGGGGACTCCAAGGTCTGAGGACGCGACAGATATACATTGAAGTCTCTGTACAGCAACAAGTGCTCTCAGCTAGTAGGGGGATGATAAGAAGTACCTAGATATGTACACAAAACATGTGCAGAAGAGTAGCACGAGTATACCACAACGGTGCCTAGTAAGTGCCAAGCCTAACCTCGGTAGAGTAGTGACGAAGTCAGGTCCGGACCCTACTAGAATATAATAATAAAATAGATGCTATAATAAAAATGAAGTAAAACGGAGAAGACAACAACAAGTATTCACAAGCAAAAATCACACCACACAACGATATAGCAACAGGGGCGCTCCCGAGATACTGTCTCGTAGTCCCAAAAATAAATGTACAGGGAGAATTCCCGAGGTACCGCCTTGTAGTCTCAAAAGTAAATACGCAGGGAGAACTCACGAGGTACCGCATCGTAGTCTCAAAAGTAAATGTGCAGGGAGAACTCCCGAGGAACTGCCTCGTAGTCTCAAAAGTACATATGCAGGGAGAACTCCCGAGGAACCGCCTCGTAGTCTCAAAAATAAATATGCAGGGAGAACTCCCGAGGAACCGCCTCGTAGTCTCAAAAGTAAACACATAGCTCAAACCGATAGATACAACAATTAACATCAATAATTTTACAGTTAAGACTGATAATTATCGAGGGAAAAATAGGAAATCAATTAGGCATATTGCACAGAGTTCAAATAAGCAGTTAAAGCACGTAGACATGGGATATTAGACTGAACAAGATAACTACACATATTAGAATAGTACAATTAAGGCTGAAAAACAGACTAATACCCATTTAAACGGTATAACTTTCAATTTAAGGAAAAATAGGTTGCTACTCAGTAAACTAAATCAAGTGTTACAACAAATAGCCCATATACATACTCGTCACCTCACGTACACGGCGCTCACATATCACAACAGTACCTACTCCTAAGGGGATTTCTCCCACACAAGGTTAGGCAAACCAGTTACCTCGAACCAAGTTCAATCAATCGGTAACAATGCCTTTCCACGAATATCCAACTCTGAATGGCCCAGATCTAGCCAAAATCAATTGCATACCATAAATACGACCATAAGAAATTAATCTAATTTATTAAATTAAAGCAAAAGCAAGAAATTAGAAAATCGCCGCAAACAATCGACCCGGGCCCACGTCTCAGAATCGGGTAATAGTTACGAAATACGAATATCCATTCACTCACGAGTCTAACCATACAAGAATTTCTCAAATCTGACCTCAAATCGCCTTCCAAATCTGAAAAACTTAATCTAGGAAGTTTCTACCATTTTTACCCAATTTCCAAATCAAATCCTTTATTAAAGAGTGGAATCACTATAGATTAATGGGATATAACAATAAAAGAGTTAAGAATAATTACCCACAAGCTTTCTCTGAAAATCCCTCGAATTGTTGCCTCAAACCGAGCTCTCAAACTCCCAAAATCGAAATGGGAAATCAACTCTCGAAATCTTATTTTCTGCATAGTAAACTCACTTCTGCAAGCCTTCAACCACACCTGCGGTACCGCACCTGCGGGAAACCATCGCAGGTGCGAAAATGACTTAAATGGTTGAGACTGCATCTGCAAACTTTGGGCCGCACCTGCGGTTTGACTTCCGCATCTGCGACCCTTGCCTAGGCCGCCCATACCGCTCCTTCGACCATCACTCTGCATCTGCGGATGCGCAGATGCGGCTCCCTTCTCGCTCCTGCGCTCACATACCTCCTTGACCAAAAGCGCACATGCGCACTTCACTCCGCACGTGTGATCCTGCGCCTGCGGTCTTCCCACCGCATGCGAAAACACCAGAACTCAGATAGCTTCAGCAATTGCACATGTCCAAAGCTCAATCCGTTAAGCATCTGAATCACACCCGAGGACCCCAGGACCTCAACCAAACATACCAACTAGTCCTAAATCACCATGCGGACATAGTCGATCCCTCAAATCACATCAAACAATGCTAAAAACATGAATCACCCTCCAATTCAAACTTAATGAACTTTGAAACTTCAAATTTCTACAACCGACGCTGAAACCTATCAAATCACATCCGATAGACCTCAAAGTTTGCACACAAGTCATATTCCACATTATGGACCTTCTCCAACTTCCAAAATCGGATTCCGATCTCGATATCAAAAAGGTTCACTACCGGTCAAAATCTCCAAAATTGGAATTTTGCCATTTCAGGCCCAAATCAGCTACCTACCTCCAAAACACAATCCGGACATACCCCTAAGTCCAAATTCACCCAACAGAGCTAACGCAGCTGACGGAACCCCATTCCGGAGTCGTATTCACATAGTTCTGACTACGGTCAAAATCTTAAGTCTTAAGCTTCTGTTTTAGGGACTAAGTGTCCCAACTCACTCTAAAATAAAAAACAAGACCTCCCGACAGTAACATAAGCAGAAAAGATACGCGAAAAGCAGTTAATAGGGGATCATGGCTATTACTCTCAAAGTCACCGGCCAAATCGTTATATCATCCCCCTGTTAAAACAATCGTTCATCCTCGAACGAGCATAAAAACATTCCAGAAGTGGTGAAAAGATGAGTATAAGAGCTGCGCATATCCTGCTCGGTTTCCCAAGTCGCCTCCTCGACCTGCTGACCCCTCAACTGAACCTTCACGGAAGCAATATTCTTTGCTCTCAGCTTTCGAACCTACCTGTCCAAAATAGCCACTGGCTCCTCAACATAAGATAGATCCTTGTCCAACTGGACTGAGCTGAAATCTAACACATGAGCCGGATCACCGTGATACTTCCGGAGCATAGAAACATGGAATACTGGATGGAACCCTGCAAGACTAGGAGGCAAGGCAAGCTCATAAGCAACCTCCCTGACTCATAAAAATACCTCAAATGGGCCGATAAACCTTGGGCTCAGCTTGCCCTTCTTCCCGAAGCCCATAACACCCTTCATAGGCGAAACCCGGAGCAAGATCCGCTCTCCAACCATGAATGCAACATCGCGTACCTTCCGGTCCGCATAACTCTTCTATCTTGACTGGGCTGTGCGAAGTCCATCCTGAATCACCATCACCTTATCCAGGGCATCCTGAACCAAGTCCGTACCCAATAATCTGGCCTCGCTCGGCTCGAACCAATCCAATGGAGATTGACACTGCCTACCATACAGAGCCTCATACGGTGCCATCTGAATGCTCGACTGATAAATATTGTTGTAGGCAAACTCCGTAAGTGGCAAGAACTGATCCCATGACCCTCCAAACTCCATCACACACGCACGAAGCATATCTTCTAATATCTGAATAGTGCCCTCGTATTGTCCGTCCATCCGAGGGTGAAATGCTATGCTTAACTCCACTATAGTACCCAACTCATGTTGTACGGATCTCCAGAACCGTGATGTAACATGCGTACCCCAGTTAGCGATAATAGATATCGGTATGCTATGAAGCCTGATGATCTCATGGATATAGATTCGAGCCAACTGCTCGGAAGATTATATAGTCATCACAGGAATGAAATGAGCTGACTTAGTCAGCCTATCCACAATCACCCAAACCTCATCAAACCTCCGCTGAGTCCATGGGAGTCCAAAAGCAAAATCCATTGTGATCCGCTCCTATTTCCACTCCGGAATATCTATCTTCTAAAGAAATCCGCCTGGCCGCTGATGCTCATAAGTTACTGCTGGAAATTTAAACACCGAGCCACAAACTCCACTATGTCCTTCTTCATCCTCCTCCACCAGTGATGATGCCTCAAGTCCTGATACATCTTCCCAGCACCCGGATGAATGGAGTATCGTGAACTGTGACCCTCCTAGAGAATCAACTCACGCAAACCATCCACATTAGGCACACATAGTCTATCTTGCATCCTCAATGCACCATCATCCCCAATAGTGACCTCCTTAGCATCACCGTGTTTGACCGTGTCCTTAAGGACAATCATATGGGGGTCATCATATTGACGCTCTCTGATACAATCATAAAGAGAAGACCGAGAGACCACACAAGCCAATGCTCGACTCGGCTAAAAAATATCCAGTCTCACAAACTGGCTGGCTAAGGCCTGAATATCCAACGCCAATGGCCTCTCTGCTGCTGGTAGATATGCCAAACTCCCCAAACTCTCTGCCTGGCGACTCAAAGCATCGGCCACCACATTGGCCTTCCCAGGATGGTACAAAATTGTGATATCATAATCCTTAAGCAGCTCTAACCACCTCCTCTAATGCAAATTAAGATCCTTCTGCTTGAACAGATACTGCAAACTCCGGTGATCTGTGTAGATCTCACAAGGAACACCGTATAAATAGCTGCTAACTCAAGCTCGTGGACAGGATAGTTCTTTTCATGTACCTTCAGTTGTCTGGACACGTAGGCAATCACCCTACTGTCCTGCATCAACACCACATCGAGACCAATCTGCGATGCATCATAATATACAGTATAAGACGCCGAACCTGTAGGCAATACCAATACTGGGGCTGTAGTCAAAGCTGTCTTGAGCTTCTGAAAGCTCTCCTCACACTCTTCTGTCCACCTGAACGGAGCACTCTTCTGGGTCAGCCTGGTCATAAGTGCTGCAATAGATGAGAAACCCTCTACAAATCGATGGTAATATCCCGCCAAACCAAGAAAACTCCGGATCTCCATAGCTGATAATGGTCTAGGCCAACTCTGCACTGCTTCCACCTTCTTTGAATCCACCTGGATCCCATCACTCGATACTACATGACCCAAGAATGCCATTGAGTCTATCCAGAATTCACACTTTGAAAATTTTCCATATAACTTCTTTTCTCTCAAGGTTTGAAGCGCAGTCCTCAGGTGCTGCTCATGATCCTCCCGTTTTCGGGAGTACACCAGAATGTCGTCAATAAACACAATGACGAATGAGTCAAGATAAGGCCGGAACACACTATGCATTAAGTGCATAAAAGCTACTAGGGTATTGGTCAGCCCAAAGGACATCACAAGAAAGTCGTGGTGACCATACCGAGTTCTTAAAGCAGTCTTTGGGATGTCGGGCTCCCAAATCTTCAACTGATGATAGCCTAAATGTAGGTCAATCTTGGAAAACACTCTGGCACCATTTAACTGATCAAATAAGTCATCAATATGAGGTAAGGGATACCTGTTCTGCACTGTAACTTTGTTCAACTGGCGGTAATCAATACACATCCGCATAGAACCATCCTTCTTCTTCACAAATAAGACAAGAGCACCCCAAGGTGACACACTGGGCCGAATGAAGCCCTTATCAAGAAACTCCTGTAACTGCTCCTTCAACTCCTTTAATTCAAGACGAGCTATAGGATATGAAGGAATAGATATGGACTGAGTGCCTGTCAACAAATCAATGCCAAAATCAATATCTCTATCGGGCGGCATGCCCGGATAAGCTGGAAACACATCTAGAAAGTTTGTCACTACTGGAACTCACTCAACTATAGGGGTATCAATACTGACGCCTCTCACATAAGCTAGATACATGTCACATCCCTTCTCAACCATTCGTTGAGCTTTAAGAAATCAAAAATAATTCTGCTGGGAGTATACTCTAAGGTACCTCTCCACTCTAATCACGGTAATCCTGGCATAGCCAACATCACGGTCTTAGCGTGACAATCAAGAATAGCATAATGGGGCGACAACCTATCTATGCCCCAAATAATATCAAAGTTTACCATGCTGAGCGATAACAAATCGGTTCTGGTCTCAAAACTGCTAAGAGTAATCAAACACGACCGATACACGCGGTCCACAATAAGAGAATCTCCCACAGGAGAAGACACATAAATAGGCGAACTCAAATAATCCCGAGATATGCCCAAATACAGGGCAAAATAAGAGGACATATAGGAATATGTAGACCCTGGGTCAAATAATAACGATGCTTCTCTATGACAGACCAGGACAATACCTGTAATGACAGAGTCAGAAGCAACTGCCTCTGTATGAGTCGAAAGAGCATAATATCTAGCCTGGCCTCCCCCTCTAGGGCGACCTCGACCTCCAACCTCCACCTCGAGCTGGCTGATTAGGTGGGGCAGTAGCTGGTGCTGAAATCATAGCCTGAGGACCCGGTAGAGCACGCTATGCCCAAGTAGTCTGTGGAGGTGCACCCCTCCTAAATCTGGGGTTAACCCTCACCATATGGCGAGTGTTTCCACACACAAAACAAGCGATCGTAGGGCGTGACTGTTATGACTGGCTCGGGCCAGGTCTGCTAGACTGGCCGCTAAAAACACCCTAAGTATGAAGCACACTAGACACTGGCGGTGTATAATAAGGCTCCTAGGGCCTTAAAGGGGCTGGAACACCATTGGTGGATGGAAGTGCTTTATGGACGGGGCGACTCCCATAACCCCTATCATGGCGAGCTGCTGGGGCACGAGCACCAGAATAAGAACCAGTCCCTCGAGACCTCTTGGCCTCCCTCTCCTCTCTATCCCGGGCGAGCATGCCCTCCAATCTTCAAGAAATACTCACAACATGCTAGTAAGAAATATCCATCTCCAGCTCCCTGACCATACTAATCTTGATACTGGAGTGGAGTCCCTCAATAAACCGACGAATCCTCTCTCGCATTATGGCAACCAAGGCTGGTGCATGTCGGGCCAAATTACTGAAGCGAACTGCATACTCTGATACAGGTAAAAGCACCCTAGCACAACTGCTCAAACTCTGCATGTCATGTGTCCCTGATGCTGTGACAGACATACTCTCTCAAAAACATGTCCGCGAACTTAGTCCATGTAAGTGAAGCTTCCTCATCCGGACTACTCAACTCATACGCACGCCACCACTGATAGGCTGCTCCTCTAAGCTGGAAGGTGGTAAAAGAAACCCCACTCGTCTCCGCTATGCCCATAGTATGGAGAATACGATGACACTCCTCCAGCAAACCCTGAGCATCATGAGTGTCCAATCCGCTGAAGGTAGGTGGGTGGTACTTCTTGTACCTCTCAAGTTTGAGTTGCTCCGCCTCAGAAGCGGCTGTCCTAGTCTCATGCTGAACCGATGCTACCAGCTGCATAGGAATAAACTCTGGGGCTTGGTCAACCTAGACTCTCTGCTCAGGAGTACGGGTTGCGTGCATCTGTGCCCCTCCCCCGGCCTGAGATGTGGTGGGAGCTAGTGGAATCAGTCCAACCTGAGCTAAGGTGCTGAACATGCTCATGAATTGGGCTAGAGTCTCCTGGAGGGCTGGTGTAGCAAAAGGTATCTCAGATGTCTGCCCTCCAGCTGGAGCTACTGGGGGCTCCTCTATAGCAGCTCGTGCGGGTACTCTAGCTATACCGCATGGATGTCCTTGGCCTCTACACCGGCCCCGGCCTCTCGTAGATCTAGCAGGGGGTGCGGGTGCCTGGTCATCAGATCCGCATGTACGTGTCCTCACCATCTGTGAGATAAATAGAATACAGAAGTTTAGAATTTTGATGTCAACAAATTTTGCACGACAAGGAATCAAAGAAGTATAATTTTTCCTAACAGTTCTATAACCTTCCGAAGATAAGTACAGACGTCTCCGTACCGATCCGTGAGATTCTAATAAAGCGGCTTGTGACTCACAACACCTATGAACCTAGAGCTCTGATACCAACTTGTCACGACCAAAACGCCCTCCGTATAACGTCGTGACGACACCTAGTCTCTACGACTAGGTAAGCCTAACAAATTGTTGAAATATAACACAACAAAAGTAAAACATGGCAATTAACAGCAGTGGATATCTGAATAACTAGAAACAATGTCGCTCGACATGTACAATAACCAATACTCTATAAATACATAGTCTTCCAAAAACCCAGAACATCATAAGTCACAAGCTACAACAGGAAAACTAGTATCTCTATATACCCGAATCTAATAAAAGTAATAGGGAAGGTAAATGACATAGGAGGGAAATGGAGAGGGACTCCGAGGTCTGCGGACGCGACAGATATACCTTGAAGTCTCCGTACAGCAGCAAGCACTCTCAGCTAGTAGCAAAGCTGATAAGAAGTACCTGGATTTGCACACAAAATATGTGCAGAAAAGTAGAACGAGTACAACACAACGGTACCTAGTAAGTGCCAAGCCAAAGCTCGATAGAGTAGTGACGAGGTCAGGTCCGGGCCCTACTGGGATATAATACTAAAACAGATGCTATAATAAAAATGAAGTAAAACAGAGAAGACAACAGCAAGTATTCACAAGCAAAAACAACACCGCACAATGATATAGCAAAAGGGCCCCTCTCGAGATACCGTATCGTAGTTCTAAATGTAAATATACATGGAGAACTCCCGAGGTACCGCCTCGTAGTCTCAAAAGTAAATATGCAAGGAGAACTCCCGAGGTACCGCCTCGTAGTCTCAAAAGTAAATGTGCAGGGAGAACTCCCGAGGAACCGCCTCATAGTCTCAAAAGTAAATATGCAGGGAGCACTCCCGAGGAACCGCCTCGTAATCTCAAAAGTAAATGTGCAGGGAGAAATCTCGAGGAACTACCTCGTAGTCTCAAAAGTAAATATGTAGGGAGAACTCCCAAGGAACCGCCTCGTAGTCTCAAAAGTAAACACACAGCTCAAACCGATAGATAAAACAATTAACAACAAGAATTTTAAAGTTAAGACTGGTAATTATCAAGGAAACAACAGGAAATCAATTAGGCATGCTGCACAGAGTTCAAATAAGCAGTTAAAGCACATAGACATGGGATATTAGACTGAACATGATAACTACACATATTGGAATAGCTCAATTAAGCATGAAAAACAGACTAATACTCATTTAAACGGTATAACTTCCAATTTAAGGAAAAACAGGTTGCTACTCATAAAATAAATAGGGTTTTACAACAAATAGCTCGTATACTTACTCATCACCTCACGTACATGGCGCTCACATATCACAACAGTACCAAATCCTAAGGGGATTTCCCCCACACAAGGTTAAGAAAGTCACTTACCTCAAACCAAGCTCAATCAATCGGTAACAATGCCTTTTCCATGAATATCCGACTCTGAATGGCCCAAATCTAGCCAAAATCAATTGCATACCATAAATACGACCATAAGAAATTAATCTAATTAATTAAATTAATAAAGCTAAAGCAAGAAATTAGAAAATCACCCCAAAAAGTCGACTCGGGTCCATGTCTTAGAATCAGGTAAAAGTCACAAAATACGAACACCCTTTTCACTCACGAGTCTAACCATGCAAGAATTTCTCAAATCCGACCTCAAATCACCTTCCAAATCTCAAAACCTTAATCTAGGAAGTTTCTACCTTTTTTACCCAATTTCTAACTCAAATCCTTAATTAAAGGGTAGAATCACTATAGATTAATGAGATATAACCATAAAAGAGTTAAGAATCATTACCCACAAGCTTTCTTAGAAAATCCCATGAAGTTTTGCCTCAAACCGAGCTCTCAAACTACCAAAATCAAAATGGGAAATCAACCCTCGAAATCCTATTTTCTGCTCAGTAAACTCGCTTTCTGCGAGCCTTCAACCGCACATGCGGGAAAACCATCATAGGTGCGAAAATGACTTAAATGGCTGGGACCGCATCTACAAACTTTGGGCCGCACCTGTGACCTCGCTCCTACAGTTTGACTTATGCATCTGCGACCCTTGCCCAGGCCGCCCATACCGCTCCTGCGACTATCACTCTGCATCTGCGGATGAGCAGATGCGGATCATTTCTTGATCCTATGCTCACAGACCTACTTGACCAAAAGCGCACTTGCACCCTTCACTCCGCATGTACGATCCCGCACCTACGGTCTCCCCACCGCAGGTGCGAAAGCATAGAACTCAGATAGCTTCAGTAATCGCATAAGTCCAAAACTCAATCCGTTAAGCATCCGAAACACACCCTAGGCCCCGGGACCTCAATAAAACATGCCGACTAATCCTAAATCACCATACGGACTTATCCGAGCCCTCAAATCACATCAAACAACACTAAAAACATGAATCACCCTCTAATTCAAACTTAATGAACTTTGAAACTTTAAACTTCTACAACTGACGCCGAAATCTATCAAATCACATCCGATTGACCTCAAATTTTGCACACAAGTCATATTCAACATTACGGACCTACCCCAACTTCCAGAATTGGATTCCGACCCCGATATCAAAAAGGTCCACTATGGATCAAAATCTCTGACAATTGGACTTTCGCCATTTCAAGCCTAAATCAGCTACCTACCTCCAAAACATAATCCGGACACCCCTAAGTCCAAAATCACCCAACGAAGCTAACGGAATCGACGAAACCGGTTCGTTCCGGTGAAAATCGAAGACCTCATCCCTTCTGAATTCTTTTCATTCGTCGAGAAGTGGAACGCATCCCGTAAGTATTTTCCTTCTCGAGTATTTGTCATTTCCTTTTATTCTTTCTCTCACTTCTTGTGTTTGTCGTCGTACAGCTGTTGCCCAAGATTCTAATGCAGTTCCCTGCTTCAAGGAGTGGATCGACGGGATCAGCAAACAGATGCCATACTGTCATGACCCAAAACCTACCCCCGTCATGATGGCGCCTATCGTGGAACTAGGCAAGCAACAACTCAACATCCCAATACAGAAAAAGCTTTCAACATAAAGACGGAAGCAATTTAATAATATAGGAAAGCCTTTTTGAAAACAGAAATATCCAAAATACGATATAATCCATCCCAAAACCAGGGTGTCACAGAGTACATGAGCTTCTAAATTAGAATACAGTCCACTACAATGTCTAGAGAAATAAATTGAAAATACAACTGGTGATAAAGGAGGAGAGTCAAGGCCTGCGAATGCCGTGCAGCTACCTTGGTAGTCTCCGAACTATGAAGCCGCAATCAGTAACTGCCGCCTGGATCTGCACATGAGGTACAGGGAATAATGTGAGTACATCCAACTCAGTAACTAACAAGTCCAAACTTTGGACTGAAAGGTAGTGTGAACTCAATCGGTACAAATAAAATAGAAATAACTGAACATAAATGTAGGCAAGCTTTCAAATTAAATAGGCAACTCAAACAGTAAAGTGAAGCAGATCCGGACAGTGTAAAGAACATAACTCTGCTATCTCTATATGCCAATGCATATGCTGTATGTGATGCACTATGCTGTCAGCCTCATGTGATCACACTCTCGAATGCTCAACCGTCGTTACTGTATATGGCCCATATGGCCCAGGGAAGATCCATCCCAGAACATATACATCACTGATTATAAGTCACCCCGTACTGAGGGAGTCCTATACAGCCCAACGGAGAATATCCATCTCCAGGTATCAAGTACTTCAGACAAGATCCATGCCTAGGGAAGATCCATCCCTCAATAATAGTAACTGCGCTGACTGGGGGTGTGTATAGACTCTGGAGGGGCTCCTACAGTCCAAACGCTATCATACAATTAGTATAACCGCTGCGGCGTGCAGCTCGATCCTATAACTGTCACTCATAATCAAGCTCTCAACCTCACTCAGTCATCAATCTCTCCAGTCTTACTCACGGGCTCACAATATCATGAAAACTAGCCTTAAACAATGATATGATGTATCAATAAATAACAACTAAGACAAAGATATGATATGAAATGCATGAACATGAAATCAGTGAGATGCCAGCAAGAAACGACCACTAGGGGTCCTAACAGTACCGGCATAAAGCCTAACCATGATATCTAGCATGATTGACAACTCAATTAATTTATCACAAAATGAAAACACGAATATCAGCAAACTAGAGTCACTATACAGTGCCATGGGATCAATCAGGCCACAATTCTCACGGTGTACGCTTGCACGCCCGTCACGTGGCATGTGCATCACCTCAATACCAATCGTATAGCATATAGTTCGGGGTTTTGAACCCTTAGAACCAAGTTTGAAACCGTTACTTACCTCAAACCAAGCAACGTCCTACTCCAGAATGCCCTTGCCTCTCAATTTGGCCTCCGAACATCCCGAATCTAGCCACAAGTAATACAATATGATCAATATAGGGTAAAGGAATCAATTCCACAAGACAAATACCAAATTATAGCCAAAATATGAAATCGGCTCAAACTCGCCCCCTCCCCCCCCGGGCC
>AWOL01S0047045.1:80641-99512 GCA_000715115.1 Nicotiana otophora | reverse complement strand
CGCCCCCTCCCCCCCCCCCCCCCCGGGCCCACATCTCGGAATCCAACAAAAGATCACGAAATCCAAAAGTCTATTCACTCATGAGCCTAACCATACCAAATTTATCAAAATCCGACCTCCTTTGGTTTGTTCAAATCCCCAAAATCCACTATCCAATTCTCAAGCCCTAAACTCCCAAATTTCTAGCTCAAATCCCTAATTAGATGATGAACAAAGCCATAGATTCACGAAAATTAGACCAATACGGATTAGAATCACTTACCCCAACATTGCTCCTTGAAAACCTTCAAAATATTGCCTATCTCCCGAATTCCTCAAGTCCAAAATTGGAAAATGAAAGACAAAACCTCGAGCTGGGGTTTTCCTCCCAGTTAAAACCGCACTTGTGGTCCTAGTTTCGCACAGGCGGAATTGCCTCTGCGAACCGGGCTCCGCTTCTGCGGAAATTCATTAAAAGGCAGACTTCGCTCCTGCGATCACTTGACCGCATCTGCGGTCATTGCATATGCGGGACCCAAGCCGCACCTGCGATCCATCTATGCATCTGCGCTTCCCAAACCGCTTCTGCGACTACTGCATATGCGGAATTTCCATCGCACCTCCGGTCTGAGCCCAGGTCTCTCTTAGCCGCACCTGCGGCTCTTCCTTCGCTCCTGTAGCCTCGCACCTACGGTTCCCACTCCGTAGGTGCAAAAGACACCAGAACCAGCAGCTTTACTTCCATTTCAGTAACTCCAATTCTTCCGTTAACCACCCGGAATCACCTCGAGGCCCTCGGGACCTCAACCAAACATACTAACAGGTCATATAACCCTATACGATCTTAATCGAAACCTCACATCACTCAAAACAACATCAAAATAACAAATTACCCTCGGATTCAAGTCTAGGGACTTCTAAACTTCCAAATTCCGCAAACGATGCCGAAACATACCAAACCACGTCCGATTGACCTCATATTTTGCACACAAGTGATATTCAACAGACCTAATCCAAGTTTCGGAATCAGAATCCGACCCCGATATCAAAAAGTCCACCCCTGGTCAAACTTCCCACAAAATTGACTTTCGCCATTTCAAACCTAAATTAGCTACAAACCTGAAATTCACAGTCCGGACACACTCCTACATCCACAATCATCCAACAGAGCTAACGAAACTGACGAAACTCTATTTCGGAGTAGTCTTCACACACTTCCGACTACGGTCAAAATATTGAGACTTAAGCTTCCGTTTTAGAGACTAAGTATCCCAAAATACTCCGAAACCAAAACAAGACCTCCCGGCAAGTCACATAAGCAGAACTAGATACGGGGAATGTAGTAAATAGGGGATCATGGCTAATACGCTCAAAACGACCGGTTGGGTCATTACATCCTCCCCCACTTAAATATACATTCTTTCTCGAACGTGTCCAGAGTTGTTCTCGAAGCCATCAAACTGCTGTAAAACCTTACCATGCACATACCCGGGGGTGATATCACGTCACCCTATCCCATACAGGTCCGATAACACAACATAACTGAAGTTTCGCAATTCAACCTGGCCCACAAGCCTTCGAATCCAATTTCCAACATCCGAAATTTCTTATACAATCTGAATCCCGCAACCTACACACTGTATAAGTCTGAACGAGATGTACCAAAATCCATAACCATAACTCAAATACTCAAAACTCAAATACCACATAGCTCAAACGCTTGAAGCAAATATTTCTAATCACATTAGCTGCTCAAATTAACCCAATACCGGTAACAACCTCACATCAAACAAAGCCTCGTTTTAAACCTTCGTACCCTGCCAATGATGAAAGAAACATGCAAAACTCTTAACCCATCATCAGATCAACAAGTCATGGTACTCCATCTCCTTCGACAAGAACTATAGCATATTTCTAAGTCGACTTTTGATATTATCCTTCCAACCATGCTGACATCAATTCCGATAGTATCCATTCTAGGTACAATGACCTCATCTCATCCAGCACGACCACCCTAGTGACATGTCACACCCATACAATCTAAAGCCACAACTCGTGCAATCTGTGCACCAATAAGCAACATTCCAAATGTACTCAATCACGAAAATGACTCAAACAAGAGAATCATCTCGTAAGCCCGACGAGTACCACCTCAATGCAATGCTAAGAACCCATCACACACTGTAGAACTATAACACATGAATCTAACACCAGGATCATATCTCAACATAACTCTGCCACAATGCACAACCCCATCCAAACACTGATCCATATGAAATACCTCAGCCACATGCTCAAAATCAATAACCACGCACAATCCGGCATCAAGTACTCGAAGTGCATTACCATAACCATGGAGAAGCAAATAACACAATGCCACATAAATGCGAAATAACCTAACCAATTTGCAACCACTCATGCATCACCGAAATACCCATCTCGCGCAATTTCCGCTATAAGGCCCCCAATAGAACTGCACCATGGGTGCATACAACCAACGAATCACAACCCCTCGTAGCATAGAAGGGTAACTCACATAATGTATCAAAACACGAATAATCTCAACAAAAATCGAATGGCACATCCCTCAACAATAGTAGTATGGAGCCAACTAATCTGACTCGGTGTGGAATACACATCCTAATTGGGCCTACTAATGGACCCCCAAATCAACTACGGGCACCCCCACATGGATAAATAACCCTCCGAAAGCCCACAATGACTGAATCATAACACATACTATCGTCTAGCTAGTTTCGGCCATGACTTTACAGTCCGCAACCATGGAAACAACCTACTCTTAAGAACTCCCAGTCTCTAAATCTATATAACACACGAATCCCATATCTGATCCCAACTCCACCGCCAGAATGTCTAACACATCTCTCATACACGATCATCCACAAGGAATACTCCTAAAATTCTTTTGTTCCATATAGAAAAAGTGAATATCAACATTCGATCAACCAGAAGAGTATCGTAATACCAATGAATATCTGTAAATCAAAACACAATGCCCCTTTAAACTGCGCACCCCTCTCAGGGATTACCGAGCAACTATAACATTCATCTAAATATACAACACTGACCATTCTGTCCAGAATTCGTGAACTTGCCTTCAAGAATGAATTGTTACCTTGTACATATAAATCTTAATCTTGCACAACACACCACATCTATCATGCCATCACCATACTGGTCTAGCCTATTACCAAGTTGTCCTATTTACTTAGAATTTCTTTTGAATTATCCTTAATTTGATACTTCTCCTTGTCAAAACTCCACGATCCTTATCCAAAGCTCACTACAAGATACCCTAACATAACACCACACCACCATAAGGCCCGTAAGCCATTGTACTCTTTTTAAGTACCTCCATAATTACCTCAACTGTAATGCTCACTCTGAAAATACTTTATGTGAATTTAAAATTGTTCTTATTACCTTTCTTATACTATAATGTAGAATCCAGAATCATGCAAAATTTTCGCAAGTCCCGACACTTTCAAATGCAAATCTCAGATTTTATCCATAGACAAGTCTGGAAACATTCTCAATTGCACCACTTTGCTCAAATCTAAATTGCACCGCCCAAATGGGCCGAAAGGCACAAGCCCCATTAGCACAACAACCACCAAAGAGTAACCCTGCCTTAACATCACCAATCAAATTCATACTTCATGCGCACTACATTCTTCAAAATAACAACTTATTCATTTCATGATTTTCATATTTTTCATAAAGTGCAATGTAGCTCGTACTCAGGAAGTTTTTTACTCGAGCCATCCTCAGTTTCAGCTTTTACAAGTCATAACTAATAAACAAGTATGCCTCAGCCCAAAAACTAATACCGTACAAAATCGTGCAATCAAAGCATAGATAGCAGACTCCCTCACTTGGCTCAAAGCCATATAACAAAACATCTGATAACTCAGCATACCCAAGATAACATCTAAATTGACCATACTAAGTAATAAGAGATCTACTCTAGTCTCTAGACTCCCAATAGTCACCACACATGACCAATATAAAAGGTCCACAATGACAGTATGACCCACCGGCATATACATGAACAGGTGAAACTAGAGACTCACTGGGTATATCCAGATAATGAGCAAAATGCGAGGACACATATGAATAAGTAGGACCAGGGTCAAATAATACAAAGGCATCTCTATGGCAAACTAAGACAATACCTGCAATCACAGCATCCGAAGCAATGGCATCTGGTCTGGCACGGAGTGCATATAAACGGGCTTGACCGCCACCTGATCGGCCTCCCCATCTAGGGTAACCCCTAGTCGACTGAGCTCCACCCCGATCTGGCTGGGCGGGTGCTGAAGTAAATGGTACCGAAGTCGAAGGCTGACTCCTCTACAGAGATGAACCTCCCGAAAGGCGTGGACAATGCCTCTTGATATGACCTAAATCTCCGCACTCAAAGAAACCTCTCTCTGCAAATAGCGGTGGAGACTGAAGGGAACCCCGAGCACCGGAATAACTACTAGAAGGTCCTGACACAGATGAACCCTAAGCTGATGGTGCATGAGATAAACTTTGAGCTGGTAGTGCACTGAATGAAGACTGGCCCTACTGATAACTGTGTGCACCATGGCCAGATGATTCACCACGGTGAACCGGGCAAGTCGTCTGAGCATGTATGAAAGGACGACCCCTACCGTGGTGGAACTGAACCCCAGAAGGAACACCGCTGAATCTACCCTTTCCACGAGGCCTCTTGGCCTCCCTCTCAACCCACTCTTGGCTAAAAACCATCTCAATCTAATGAGAAATATCGACAACCTCATCAAATGCATCACCGGACACTCTCTCTAGTCATAAGCAATCGTAGCTGAAAAGTGAGGCCATCTGTGAACCACCTGATCTTTTCCCTGTCTGTGGGAACCAACCAGATAGCATGACGGGCCAACTCTGAAAATATCATCTCATACTACATCACGGACATATCACCCTGAAGAAGTTTCTCAAACTGCATGTGCAGCTTTTCTCTACGGGACTGAGGCACAAACTTCTCTAGAAAGAGAACGAAGAACTGCTGTCAGGTAAGGGGCGCTGATCCGACCGGCCTATGCCTCTCGTAAACCTCCCACCAACTGAATACAGCCCCAGAGAACTGAAAGGTAGTGAACTAGACCCCACTAGTCTCCAAAATACATATTGTACAGAGTATCCTCTGACACCTGTCCAAGAAACGTTCTGCATCCTCTCCTTCTGCACCACTGAAAGATGGAGGCTAGAGTCTCCAAACCTCTCCAATCTACGCTGCTCATCCTCGGGCATAGAAGGAACCACATAGTCCTAAGCAGTTGCAACCGGCTGAGCTGGTGGTGCCCCCGATGTCTGGAATCCCTGTACCACATGCTCTGGTATGCGGGCAGCGGGAGTCTGAACACCTCCCCCGGCCTGAGAAGTGGCTGCTGCGGCCGTAACAGAGACTGCCTGAGCAAGACTAGTACATGGGGTCAGAATCTAATCTAAGGCCTCCTGAAGGCCTGTAATCACAATAGACACAGGTGGTGCCTGAGCTGGTACATCAATAACTGGAATCTGGTCCAGATCTGGGGCAACTTGTGGATCTGCAGGTACTGCCCTAGCTGCTGTGCGGGATGCACCTCTGCCCCTACCGTGTCCTCTACCATGCCCTCGGCCTCTCGCAACCCTAGCTGGTGGTACTGGTAGCTGTTCATCCTACCCGGTAGTACAAGTCCTCACCAACTGTGAGAGAATGAAACAACAGATGTTTAGTTACTAGAATCAACAGATACGCACGATAAGAAGTCAAGAATGTGGAGTTTCCTAAGGGTTCGGCAGCCTCTCGAAGATAAGTACAGGCGTCTCCGTACCGATCCGCAAAACTCTACTAAACCCGCTCATGACTCATGAGACCTATGTAACCTAGGTTCTGATACCAACCTGTCACTATCCAAAACCTACCCCATCGTGATGGCGCCTATCGTGGAACTAGGCAAGCGACAACTCAACATCCCAACACAGAAAAAGCTTTGAACAAAAAGACGGAAGCAATTTAATAATTTAGGAAAGACTTTTTGAAAACAAAAATATCCAAAATACGATACAATCCATCCCACAACCAGGGTGTCACAGAGCACATGAGCTTCTAAATTAGAATACAATCCGCTACAGTGTCTAGAGAAATAAATTGAAAATACAACTGGTGATAAATGAGGAGAGTCAAGGCATGCGAATGCCGTGCAGCTACCTTGGTAGTCTCCAAACTATGAAGACGCAATCAGCAACTGCCACCGTGATAAATAACGCCTGGATCTTCATATGAGGTGCAGGGGGTAACGTGAGTACATCCAACTCAGTAAGTAACAAGACCCAACTTTGGACTGAAAGGTAGTGTGAACTCAATCGGTACAGATAAAATAGAAATAACTGAACATAAATGTAGGCATGCTTTCAAATTAAATAGGCAACTCAAACAGTAAAGTGAAGCAGATCCGGACAGTGTAAAGAACATAACTCTGCTATCTCTACATGCCAATCCACATGCTGTATGTGATGCACCATGCTGTTAGCCTCATGTGATCACACTCTCGAATGCTCAACCACTCGTTATTGTATATGGCCCAGGGAAGATCCATCCCAGAACATATACATCACTGATTATAAGTCACCCAGTACCAATGAAGGCCAATCCAGCCCTGTGGAGAATATGCATCTCCAGGTATCAAGTATTCCGGACAAGATCCATGTCCAGGGAAGATCCATCACTCAATAATATCAACTGCGTTGACTGGGGGTGTGTACAGACTCCGGAAGGGCTCTTACAGCCCAAGCGTTATCATTAAATCAGTATAACCGCTGCGGCATGCAACCCATTCTCATAACTGTCACTCATAATCAGGCTCTCAGCCTCACTCAGTCATCAATCTTTCTAGTCTCACTCACGGGCTCACAATATCATGAAAACTAGTACAAAACAATAATATGATGTATCGATAAATAACAACTGAGCCTGAGATATGATATGAAATGCATGAACATGACTGAGTATATAATATCAATGAAATCAGTGAGATGACAGCAAGAAATGACCACTAGGGGTCCCAACAGTACCGGCATAAAGCCTAAATATGATATCTAGCATGATTGACAGCTCAATTACTTTATCACAAGATGAAAACATGGATATCAACAAAATAGAGTCACTATATAGTGCCATGGGATCAAGCATTCCATAATTCTCACGGTGTACGCTCGCACGCCCATCATTTGGCATGTGCATCACCTCAATACCAATCGTATAGCACATAGTTCGGGGTTTTGAACCCTTACAACCAAGTTTGAAAGCGTTACTTACCTCAAACCAAGCAAAGTCCTACTCCGGAATACCCTTGCCTCTCAATTTGGCCTTCGAACCTCCCGAATCTAGCCAAAAGTAATACAATATGATCAATATAGGCTAAAGGAATCAATTCCACAAGGAAAATACCAAATTATAGCCAAAATCTGAAATCGGCTCAAACTCGGCCCCCCGGGCCCACATCTCGGAATCCAACAAAAAATTACGAAACCCAAAAGTCTCTTCACTCATGAGCCTAACCATATCAAATTTATCAAAATCCGACCTCCTTTAGTTTGTTCAAATCCCCAAAATCCACTCTCCAATTCTCAAGCCCTAAACTCCCAAATTTCTAGCTCAAATCCCTAATTAGATGATGAACAAAGCCATAGATTCACGAAAATTAGACCAATACGGGTTAGAATCACTTACCCCAACGTTGCTCCTAGAATACCTTCAAAACATCGCCTCTCTCCCAAATTCCTCAAGTCCAAAAGTTGAAAATGACAGACACAACCTCGAGCTGGGGTTTTCTGCCTAGTTAAAATCGCACATGCGGTCCTAGTTCCGCACCTGCAGAACCGCATCCGCGAACCGGGCTCGACTTTTGTGGAAATTCATTAAAGGATAGACTCCGCTCCTTCGATCACCTGACCGCATCTACGGTCATCGCAGATGCAGGACCCAAGCCAAACATGTGATCCATTTAGGTATCGGCGCTTCCCAAACCGCTTCTGCGACCACCGCAGTTGCGGAATTGCCATCGCACGTGCGGTCTAAGCTCAGGTCTCCCTTAGCCGCACCTGCGGCTCTTCCTTCGTTCTTACGGCCATGCACCTGCGGTTCCCACTCTACAGGTGCGGAAGACACCAGAATTAGCAGCTTTAGCAGTATTTCATCAACTCCATTTCTTCCGTTAACCACCCAGAATCACCCTGAGGCCCTCGAGACCTCAACCAAACATACCATCAGGTCATATAACCCTATACAAACTTAGTCGAAGCCTCGAATCACTCAAAATAACATCCAAACACTAAATTACCCTCGGATTCAAGCCTAGGGACTTCTAAACTTCCAAATTCCGCAAACGACGCCGAAACCTACCAAACCATGTCTGATTGACCTCACATTTTGCAAACAAGTCATATTCAACATTACAGACCTAATCCAACTTCCAAAATCGGAATCCGACCCCGATATTAAAAAGTCAACCCCCGGGTCAAACTTCCCAAAAATTCGACTTTCGTCATTTCAAACTTAAATTAGCTACAGACCTCAAATTCACAGTCCGGACACGCTCCACAATCACACAACGGAGCTCACAGAACCGATGGAACTCCATTCCAGAGTTGTCTTCACACACTTCCGACTACCATCAAAATCCTCAGACTTAAGCTTTCGTTTTAGGGAATAAGTATCCCAAAATACTCCGAAACCAAAACAAGACCTCCCTGCAAGTCATATAAGAAGAAACAAATACAAGGAATGCAGTAAATAGGGGATCGGAGCTAATACGCTCAAAAAGACCGGTCGAGTCATTACATACTCCGAGCGCACATGGCGCAAGCTCTTGAAGGGAAAATAGGAGGCTCGTTCCCATTGTGAGGTCCTTTCCCGAATAGTTACCTTCATACTTTTAGCTTACACATTGCTAAGGCTTCTTCCTTTCTTACATGTTTGCCTAAAACCACCAAACTCAGGCTGTTGGATGAGAACGAGGATCCGTCCTTGCTTATCGAACCCTCCCTTTGGAAAAGCCCGAGGCCGCCACAAAAGAGGAGAAAAAGAAGAAGAAAAGAAAGTCCTCGGGTTCCCCGGATGCCGAGGCGAAGAAGAAGAATAAGAAGGTGACCATCGAGGTCCGGAAGAGCATAAAGAGTACCACATCCAGGGTACCGGACTCGAACTTCCTCTACCGACTCAAGGATTATCCTGAGGACGACGACCTTAAGTTTGTTTCTCATGGGTCAAACCTCAATGAGGGGGAGCAGGCAGCGATCAGGAAAGAAGACAACAAGGTTGATTCCCCTCAAGCTCGGAAACTAGAGGTAGAGACGGAAGTTGCGGCCTCCTAAAAAGTCGCTCATGTCCCGAAGGAGGCAACCGGTGTCATTGACATTGCGGAGATACCCTCCTATACTGAGTCTATGCTCGAAGAGGCCCAAGTGGGCAAGGAGAAATCAAACGAGACAGCACAGGGCCCAAATGATGCCCTCAACACGTTCTTCGACGGCATGGACATGGCCACGTTGGAGGATTTTTTCGGGCTTGGTCACCTGGAGGTCCCAAAAAGGAATGTGCCATCGAGGGCGGATGAGCCGAGCTCAAGCCCAAAACTAGTAAAGCAGTTCCCTGCCCCGAGTGTGGACCTCGACCATAAGAGAATGACCGTTCTTACTATCCCAGCGGACGCTTGGGTCCTGTCCGCTCTGATGGGGGTAGCCAGCTACCTTCGTTTCTTGGTGACTAAGGAGGACCACGCAAAGATGAACAAAGTAGGCATGTTGAGCCTCTTCAATGAGGCGCAACAGGCACTAAATCGGGTAAGGAATCTATCCTTCGTACCCCTTTGCGAACCTTGCTTAGTTTTAAGTGTATTCTAATGGCTTTATTGTTTTTCAGGCTTCAGTGCTTCATCATGAAAGATTCCTTAGTTCCCTCTTATAGATCAGCCAACTCGAGTTTGAACTCAAAGAGCAAGTCCGGAAGAAGGACATGTACAAGGCTCTTAGCGAACAACAAGACGAGGCCCTCAAGGACCTCCCAATTCTCCAAGAAGAGCTGGAAAAGGAACAAAAGGAGGCTTCGTCCTTGAAGCGGGAGCACGACGAACTTGTCGAGAAGGTAAGGATATTTGAGGCAAATATAGTCGAGGAAACTCAAATGTAGTCTAAAGCATCCGTTCTTCGAAGGCCTAAATGGGGCTCGATTTCGATGGAAACTTTGGATTATTTGTGGCTTCGAGTCTTCTATCAAACCAAATGTTTTTAAGTTGCTTAAGTGTCTTAGACGATGTTTTTTCCGAGGGTAACCTTTTAATAGGTTTTGATATTTCGTAAGGGCCTTACTTTCTGAGTACAGACTTCAAATGTCTCCGAGCCTTTTGCATTCGAGCACTGCCTAATAGGCTTGGTGCCTCCGGAATTTGGTAGCCCGAGTCGTCTGAATTCTTACCGGTCGACAGTCCCCAAGTGGGGTAGACTATGGGCTTTAAGATCCACAATCGAAGAAGTAAAATGCATAGTAATAAAGTGTAAGGGAAGTAGAAAATTCTTTCATTGTTCAATATGCAAGATACATGATCGAAAGCGCATAAACCTTGTGTCGTGGCTAAAGTGGACTATGTGGGCATGATTCCCATGACCATTTGACCCTTACAATGAATCCTAACCACCAAGCCTTAGCTTTTGACATATAAAATTTTATATTCCTTTGCTAAAGATCTTGATCTAGGGGCAATGGCCCCCAATATTTGAGGTCGAATTTGTGAGGGCTCGGATATTGTTGACCTAATGCAAATGATCATCGATTCCGGTTTAAGACCAGTCTTCAAATATAAAGTAGCACGTTTTACTGTTGTCTCATTAAAACACTAGCCGAAAAACCAACTTCGGGACAAAACTGATTCAAGGAAAAAAGAGTGCAACACGTGATTTCAGACCTAATAGCCACACCCGCCCTTCACCGAGTACCTGCATACATTAGTCCATGATTTAACAAAAGTAAAAAGGAATTAAGTTTGTACCTTAGTAGTAGTATCGCTTTAAGTGTGCCACATTCCAGTTCTTTGGCAGTTGTACACTGTTTCCCGCTTCGAGTTTATATAAGCCTTTGTCGGTTATTCTGATAACTCGATACGGTCCTTCCCAATTCGGGCCTAGTTTTCCTTCATTCTTGTTCCTGGTGTGTAGTGTTACCTTTCTGAATACCAAGTCCCCGGCTTAAAAATGTCGGAGGTTGGCTCTTCAGTTGTAGTACCTTCCTTCTCGCTGCTTCTGGCCAACCGGACCATGGCGGCCTCCCGCATTTCGTCCAACAGTTCTAAGCTCGTAACCATGGCCTCGCCGTTTGACTCTTTGATAGCATACTTGAATCTGAGGCTTGGTTCCCCCACCTCGACTGGTATTAAGGCTTCATCTCTGTAGACCAGGGAAAACGGAGTGGCCCGGTGCTTGATTTCGAAGTCTTACGGTATGCCCACAAGACTTCAGGCAAGATCTCCTTCCATTTTCCTTTCAAACCGGTCAACCTCCTTTTCAGGTTTTGGAGTATAGTTGTGTTCGTTGATTCTGCCTGCCCATTCCCGCTAGGGTGATAAGGAGTTGATAGTATCTTCTTTATCTTATGATCTTCGGAAAACTTACTTACCTTGCTGCCTACGAATTGTTTTCCGTTGTCGCAAACAATCTCAGCCGGTATCCCAAATTGACATATTATGTGATCCCAGATGAAGTCAATGAATTCTTTTTCTCGGAGTTTCTCGAACGCCTAAGCCTCGACCCATTTGGAAAAATAATCGGTCATGAATAGTATGAATTGAGCTTTACCAGGTGCCCATGGCACTGGACCGACGATGTCCATTCCCCACCTCATTAATGGCCACAGACACAGGATGGAGTGGAGCATTTCTCCCAGTAAATGGATCATCAGGGCGTGTCTTTGGCACTCATTGCATTTCCGTACAAAGTCTTTCACATCCTTCTCCATTTCGATCCAGTAGAAGCCGGCTCTGATTAGCTTCCGAACCAAGGATTATGCCCCTGAATGGTTTCCGCAAGTGCCCTCGTGAACTTCTCTCATGGAATATTTAGTCTCTCCCGGTCCTAAGCATCTGGCTAGTGGGCCAAAAAAAGACCTCCGGAACAATGCCCCTTCGACCAAGCTAAATCTAGCAGCTTTGGTACGTAGGGCTCTCGATTCTTTAGGATCTGAACGTAATTTTCCTCTCTTCATGTAGTATATGTATTATTTTCTCCAATCCCAAGTTAAACTCGTTGATTTCAGTTCGGCGTCACCTTCTTCTTTCACCAATATTATTAGTTGCACCACTCCTCTCGAGCTGAATTCATCGGGACCCCAAGTTAGCCAGTGCATCGGCCTCACTGTTCTGATCTCGGGGTACATGTTGCAGGGTCCATCCCCTGAATTGGTGTAAGGGTACTTGTAATTTGTCCAAGTACCTCCACATCCATTTTTCTTTTACTTCGAATGTTCCATTGACTTGATTTACCACGAGAAGGGTCGCACTTGGCTTTGATCACTTCGTCCCCATGGCACTTAGCCAATTCTAGACCTGCAATCATGGCCTCATACTCTGCCTCATTGTTCGTCAATTTCACAGTTCTAATAGACTGCTTAATTATACTTCCCATAAGTGGTTTTAACACGATACCGAGCTCAGACCTATTCGCATTGGAGGCACCATCCATGAAGAGGTTCAACATTCCTGAAGTAGTCCCCAAGGTGAGTAGTAGTTCTTTCAACTTCCGGTATTAAGGCAAGCGTAAAGTCGGCCACAAAGTCTGCCAAAATTTGAGATTTTATGGCAGTTCGGGGTCGGTACTCGATATTGTACCTGCTAATCTCCACGGCCCATTTGGCCAACTGGCCCGAGAGCTCGGGCTTATGCATGATATTCCTTAGTGGATCAGAGGTTATGACACATATAGGGTGGCATTGAAAGTACTGCTTTAACTTCCTGTAAGTGCTTATCAAAGCGAGCGCTAACTGTTATAGGTGAGGATACCTTGATTCGGCCTCGCCCAGAGTTATACTAATATAGTAAATAGGGAATTGCGTACCTTCTTCCTCCCAGACTAAGACACCATTTACCGCCACCTCGGACATCACCAAGTAGAGGTACAACTATTCGTCTGCCTTCGGAGTGTGCAGCAGGGGGGCTCGACAGGTATCGTTTGAGTTTTTCCAAAGCTTGCTGACATTCGGGGGTCCAGTAAAAGCTATTATTCTTATTTAATAGTGAAAAGAATCAATGGCTCTTGTCTGAGCACCTCGAGATGCACCGGTCCAAGGCAGCTATATGCCCTGTCAGTCTTTGAACTGCCTTGATGTTGTCCACCACTGTGATGTCCCTTATTTCCTTCATTTTGTCGGGGTTGATCTCGATCCACCGATTGGATACCATGAACTCGAGGAATTTGCCCGATTTGACCCCGAATGCGCACTTCTCCAAGTTTAGTTTCATATTGTATTTCCTTAATATGTCGAAGGTTTCCTGCAAAATTTTCAAATGGTGCTCTGCTCACAGGGACTTGACCAACATATCGTCAATATAAACTTTCATTGATTTCCCTATTTGTTCTTCGAACATCCGGTTTGCTAGGTGGCACCGATGTTCTTTAATTCAAACGGCATCACGTTATAATAGTAGGTGCCGACTTTGGTAATGCAAGAAGTCCTTTCTTGATCGTCGGGGTCCATCTAAATTTGGTTATACCGGGAGTAGGCGTCGCTAAAGTTGAGTATCTCATTCCCGGCCATCGCGCCGATCATTCGATCAATGTTAGGGAAAGGGAAAGAATCCTTAGGGCATGCTTTGTTTAGGTCTTTGTAATCCACACACATTCTTAGTTTATTTCCCTTTTTAGGCACTACCACTATATTAGCTAACCAATCTAGGTATTTAACTTCCCAAATGGATCCTATTTTAAGAAGTTTGGATACCTCATCCTTGATGAACACATGTTTGATCTCAGGTTGTGGCCTCCTCTTTTTCTTAACTGGATGGAACTTCGGGTCCAAGCTTAGCTTATGAGTAGTTACCTCCGGTGGGATCCGTGTCATGTCAAGATGGGACCAAGAAAAACAATCGACGTTAGCTTTAAGAAAATCTATAAGTTTTTTCTTGAGCTTGGGGGTTAACCCCGTGCCCAGGTATTCATTTCGATCTGGTAGGTGTTCGATTAATATGATTTGCTCCAACTCTTCAACCGTCGATTTGGTGACATCGGTGTTATCAGGGGCTATGAATGATCTTGGGATACTGTAATCGTCCTCCTCGTATGCTCCTCGTTCCTTCTATTTCTCCAGTTAGGCCGAGGCTGGTATCAATGAGTGCTATTTAATTTCTTATTTTCTGGTCGGTTCCACGTTCTTTGATGTTTAAACCGGGGGCATTAGGATTACGTCGTCGACGGCGAACATCTCCTTTGCAGCCGGTTGTTCTCCGTAGACCATTTTGACTCCCCCTGATGTGTGGAATTTCAATGCCTGGTGCAAGGTCGAGGGTACTACCCTCATGTTGTGAACCCATAGCCTTCTGAATAGAGCGTTATACTTCATGTCCCCCTCGATCACGTAGAACTTTGTTTCTTGGATTGTCCCGACGGTGTTTACTGGCAAGGTTATTTCTCTTTTAGTGGTCTCAATGCCATGTTAAACCTGTTCAATACTCGGACTGCTGGCACATTTTGGTGCTGTAACCCCTATTGCTCTACGACCCTTGATCTGATGATGTTGGCCGAGCTACCTGGATCAATAAGCACACGTTTAACTCGAGATTTATTGATAAGTACAGATATTACCAGTGCATCGTTGTGAGGCTATACAATGCCCTCAGCATCTTTGTCGCTGAATGAAATGGCTCCCTCCAAAACATAATCCCGGGTGCGTTTTTCCCTTGTGATAGATACTCTAGTACGTTTTATCCATGGTTTTGGGGGGATATCGACTCCTCCGATGATCATGTTGATCACATGCTGAGGCTCCTCTTGTTTGACCTATTTGTTGGTGTCCCTATTCCTGAAGTGGTTTTTGGCTTGATCGCTCAAGAATTCTCGGAGGTGCCCGTTGTTGAATAACCGTGCAACTTCTTCTCTTAACTGTTGGCAATCTTCAGTCCCGTGACCATGAGTGCTGTGATATTTACACATCAAATTGGGATCTCTCTAGGTAGGATCGGACTGCAAAGGTCGGGGCCACTTTGTCTCTTTAATGCATCCTATGGTTGACACGATGCTGGCAGCATCCACGTTGAAGTTGTATTCTGACAATCTCGGAGCTTCCCTGCTCCCAAACGCCCTATCAAACCCATTTTTTCTCATAAGGTCTCAGCTACCGGGCCCTCGATTGCTTCTCTTCCTGTTCCTTACGGGATGATGCTCAGATTTGTTTCTCCTTCGGTCCGCACTGTATGGTTGATACCAATCTCGGACCGGTCTGGGCTCTTGATCAATGGCCCTCTTAGATCTACCGTCAGCCCTGATGGGGTAAACAGATCCAGAAAGGGGCCCCAAGTTGGTCGACCTCGACCCTGATCTTTGACTGTACCTGTTGTGGACGTCGGCCCAGGTTATTGCCGGGTACTTCACCAAATTTTATTTTAGCTGTTGAGAGTCCAAGGAACTTGAGGGGTTGTGCCCTTGAGTGAATTCTTGAACGGCCCAATCATCGACAACCGGAGGTAGGTCTATCCGTTCAATTTGGAACCTTGACCCGAACTTCTTGAGCATCTCATTGTCCCTCTGTTTGAACTTGAAAAGGTCTGACTTTCTGGTCTCAACTTTAATGGCCCCGGCACGGATTTTTACGAAAGCATCTACAAGCATAGCAAATGAATCAATGGAATGTGGGGGCAAGTTGTGATACCATATCATTACTCCCTTGGGCAAAGTCTCCCCAAACTTCTTCAGTAGCACCGACTCGATCTCATCATCTTTCAAGTTGTTCCCCTTGATCGCGCATGTATAGGAGGTCAAATGCTCGTTTGGATCCATGGTCCCATTATATTTGGCGATGTTGGGCATATGAAACCTCTTTGGGATCGGCTTTGGTGCTGTGCTAGGAGGAAAAGGCTTCAGGATAAACTTCTTGGAGTCCGGCCCCTTCAATATCGGGGGTGCTTCCGGGATCTGATCGACTCTGAAATTGTATGTTTCCACCTTCTTGTCGTTAGATTCAATATTTTTCTCACCTGACTCCACCCGGTTCGGCAACGCTTCAAGCATTTTCATTACCTTAGGATTTTCCCCGGGTTCCGCTTCACCCGGTCTCTCGGCGATTTGTTTGTCTCTTCGGATGGTTTCCCGGGATTGTTCGGGCTCGTCCCTATTGGGGGAATGTCTTTGATTCTGAAGCTGCGCTATTACCGCTTGTTGAGCTTGCACCATTTCAAAAATCAGTCTAGGGTTACCTCATCACCTTCGCCTTCGGATGCTTCTCGAGCTGTTGGTCGGGGTCCCCAACGAACACTGTTTTCGGGATCAGTTGGAAAATTGATGTTGATGGCCACATGTGAGTTAGCATCGACCGAGTCAGCGGCTGGGACACCGTTAGGATCGGCTGGAGGCACATCATTGCTGGGCACCAAATTATTATTTTCGACGTGATGGCCAGACTCAACATCAACGTTCAAGTGAGCAGACTGAGAGTTTGACATTTTTGGGCTGACCTGAAATTAAAACTTCAAAGAATAGGAGTAAAATAGTGTGTGTTATGGAGGTTCTATCAAATCACCACTATCATCCTCAGCCCCACCGTGGGTACCAAACAGTTTACCCAAAAATTGAGTAACAATTAAATATGTAGGCGATTTTAACAATATGTGTTTTAATCCAACACGAACAATAAAGAATATCAAATAGACTAGTTAAAATGAAATAAATATTCAACCAGTTGCAATATTATGGCCAAGCCTGAACTTACACTGACTAACGACATCATCCCCGATTGGACCTTCGCTTCAAGCCCAGTTGTAAATGAAGAATAAAACAAATGGGCAAAACTTTAACAATAGCTAAAAGGCAAAAAATAAACTTGTATTGCTTTGATTTCATGCTACCATGTGTCAGAAGAAAAAGAAAAACCACCCCTTTAAATAGTAGGAGAGATTCAGTTCTGATAGAAGTCTAAAAAAGGTAAAAATCTTCTTTTCCCGTTAATTGTTGATCCACAATCGACATCGAGCGAGATTCGCGCCGTGATATCCGATTGAGGGCGAGTATCATGACCCTCTATCTGTCATGCACAACCGTTCATCGTGTCTCCTGAGTTTCAACTTATACTTGCCCGGGGTGCGTTGTTTTACCACATCCAATGACGGATACATCGTTCGCTCTTTCTGGATCTCGATATGAAGGGCCTCAGACCTCGATCACAATCTCGTGGATCCGCGCTCTCCCACCGTTTTTCTTGTCAGAAAACCAGGGTAGACTGTATCCCCTGATTTTACCCATACACACCTTGTCTAAACATTGTTATGTGGCCCGATGCACTTGAATTAATTGAGCCTAACCAACAATTGGTGCTGACAGTTTGATCCATTAAACGGCGGCCTGAATATGGAAATTAGTTGGGCTAGCCACTTAGAGCCTGTTTAGCCAAGCTGCCAAAAACTACTTTTTAAAAAGTGCTTTTGAAAAATTACAGTTTGTGTTTGGCAAGTTCATTTGAGAAGTACTTTAATAAGCAAATTGTATTTGGACAATCTTTTCAAAAAGTACTTTTGAGTGTCAAATTACGAAAAAAGACAGTACATATTCAGTTTACAAGTACTATATTAGTTAAAAGAGAGAAATGAATTTAAATATTTATTATAAAAACATTAATTAATTTTTCTTTTTATTTGATAGGAATATAAAGTATAAAGTAAAAATATATATTAAATATTTTAATCAATATAATAGTTATACAAAGAAACAATATTAGGTATCCTGTATTACTATTATTTATATTGTTGATTTAAATATATCAAAATATAGGGTGTGTCTTCTATGAAGGAAAATATTTTTCACGGAAAATATTTTTCTGGAATATGTTTTCCTGAAAAATGAATGGTTTTATCACTTATTTTTCCTTGTTTGGTTGGTGAGTAAAAAAACTTTTTCGAAAAATATTTTCTAGTGTTTGGTTAGAGAGTAACAGAATATTTTTTATGCTACTCTCCTCACCCCCTTCCCTCAAATCCCCATGTTTCCTATGCTCCCCTCCTCCCCTCACCCTAACGTTCAGGACTCTATTTTCTTGAAGAATTTAATTATTCTTTTAAAAACTCACACTAACCCAAAGGAACTAATGTGCTGCTTTACTTTTTCACGCAAACATAACGTTGAATTTGTGCTTCATAACTAAAAAGAAAATACTCTTTTTTGGTTGAAAAAAAAGGTACTATTTCTACAACAACAAAAAAATACCCATTTTATTGAAATAAAGAAAAATACTTTCACTACATCATGAAAAGAAAATACTTTTTTATTGAAATAAAAGAAAATATTTTTTTAACATCATGAAAAGAAAATAATTATTTTATTGAAATGAAAGAAAATACTTTTTTACTACATCATTTTGTTGAAATAAAAGACAATACTTTTTTCTACATCATTTAAAGAAAGTACTTCTTTTGTTGAAATAAAGAAAAATACTTTTTTGTACATCATGAAAAGAAAATACTCATTTGTTTAAATAAAAAAGAAAGTACTCTATCTACAACATGAAAGAAAGTACTCTTAATAATATTTTAATTTAGGGTGAAGGGTGGATGGCAGGGGGTAGGGTGATGGGTGGACGGGGAGGAGGTAGTGGTGAGGGCGAGGTTTGGGGTGGGCG
>AWOL01S0047045.1:64593-78497 GCA_000715115.1 Nicotiana otophora | reverse complement strand
GGGGTGAGGGTGGGTTAGGGTGTGGGGGCGTTGGTAGGGGTTGGTGAGGATGGGGAATATGGTGAGGAGGGTTGAAAAAGAGTTATGGAAAATGGTTTCCTTTCTCTTGGTGGGAAAAATATTTTCCTCCAATTATAGAAAAATGAGTTCATGAGGAAAATATTTTCCAAAATATTTAAGCCAACCAAACATGGAAAAATTAAAAAATATTTTCCGAAAAATATTTTCCTTCATACCAAACACACCCATAATTATTCAGTATAAATTTAGAATCCACTTCACTAATTCCTATATAAAAAAAAGAGATTTATTTATGGTGGAGAGACTATTTTAAAGAAGAATAGGAGATGGAGAATATGAGAAAACTACTGTCATGTTTTGAGAAATTTTCTGTTTAATTGCTATTTTTACTATTCTACCTTATTGTATCTCTCTTTTACTATGAATTGGTTCGTTCCGAAAAGTCGAGGTTTTTAGTTTCCCCCTCTTGTGGTCGGCCATCTTACCAGTCTGTTTACTTTCACTTGATGAAATATATAAATACACGATTTTAAAAATTATTTATGCGTCTAGGTCAATTAGCAGAGGTTCGACTTTCTTCTCCCTACCTTTTAGCCTTCTAGACCCCTGGAATTAAAAACTAAAGAAAGTTGAAATAAATAAATAAATAAATAAAAAAAAAGAAGAGAAATTGGGTCATCTTTTCCGAGAGAGGCAATATACCAATTATCTTTCATTATATTTATTCTTTTTATTCTCAAATTCCACTTAGAAATGAACTATTACAATAATAATATAGAATATGATTAAATCTATAATTAGGAAAATAAGAAAAAGATAAGTGTTGTGTAGTATTTTGCCATTTGTCGTATACTTGTAGACTTTCAGTTGTCTTGTGAACTGTCTTCTTTGTTCTCATGATTTCCTTTCTGGCTGTCCTCGCACCATAAATTAGCACAAAGAATTATGAATTCTCATTCTTTATATCCAAAATTAATATGTAATATATAATGAAATGAAGAAGAGAAAAATAAGATGACTATAATTTTCTTCGCATGTGTAACTTACCTAGATGAAATATTAAGAGAAACAAAAAGTCACACTCTAGCATGCATTAGAAAGCATTTTAATTCACTAAGAATAAAATAAAATTAGAGGAAAAATAAAAGCAGAAAAAGGGGAAAAAATATTAAATCAGAAATTAAAATTCTAAGATGACGAATATAAATTATCAAAGAGATTTCCTGCATTGGAGTCCCATTATACTAATTCTTTTCGTTTGGTTGGGACATTATACTAACTTTCCTTATTCTCATCGCCCTATGTTATTTATTTCAGCTATTTGTTTTCCATAGTTATCCTCCCGTTTTATCTTTGTACTAAATTGTCGAGTTTTTGACTAATATTGTCCCTTATCTTTGAGGATATGTGTAACAACCTGGCCGGTCATTTTGAGAGTAATAGCCCTGATCCCCTATTTACTGCTTCCCCCGTATCTTATTCTCCTTATGTGACTTGTCGGGAAGTTCTGTTTCTGGTTTTGGAGTGATTAGGGACACTTAGTCCCTAAAATGGAAGCTTATGTCATAGGATTTTGAGTGTAGTTGGAACTGTATAAAGACGTCTCAGGAATGGAGTTTCGTCGGTTCCGTTAACTCCGTTGGGTTATTTTGGACTTAGGAGCGTGTTCAGATTGTGTTTTGGAGGTCTGTAGCTAAATTGGGCTTTGAAATGGCGAAAGTTGAATTTTTGAAAAGTTTGATCGGAAGTTGACTTTTTGATATCGGGGTCGGATTCCAATTACGGAAGTTGGACTAGGTTCGAAATGTCAAATATGACTTGTGTGCAAAATTTGAGGTCAATCAGACGTGGTTTAATATGTTTCAGCATCGGTTATTGAAGTTTGAAATTTCAAAGTTCATTAGGCTTGAATCCATGTATAATTCGTGTTTTTGATGTTGTTTGAGATGATTTGAGGGTTCAACTAAGATCATATTGGGATATAAGACTTGCTGGTAAGTTTGGTTGAGGTCCCGGGGGCCTCGGGTTGATTTCGGATGGTTAACGGATTAAGGTTTGAGGTTGAAGAGCTGCTGAAGCTTGAGGGCTGCTGGTGTAATCGCATCTGCGGACTGGTAACCGCAGATGCGAGCTCGCAAATGCAAGAAAAGGGACCGTAGAAGCGGCCAGGGATGCTTTGGACAGAGGCCACAGATGCGGACATGCACGCGCAGAAGCGGTTCGCGCAGAAGCGAACTTTGGGCGCAGATGCGGAGAATGGCGCAGGTGCGGAGAATGGCACAGGTGCGTAGAATGGCGCACGTGCGGTTTGCGCAGAAACGGGCTCTGGGACGCACCTGCGAGACCGTAGAATCGGCCAAGTTGCCGCAGGTGCGGAAAACCTGGTCAGAACCCATAAATGCGAGACTTCAAGATTTTTCACCATTTCTAACATTTTGAGCTCGGATTGTGGAGGGTTTTGAGAGGATTTTCAAGGGTGTTCTTGGGGTAAGTTTCTTGTGTTCATCTTCTTCAATAATTATGTTTCCCCCACTAATTTCTCCAACTAGATGGTGTGTTTTTGAGGTGTAATTTAGGGGATTTGAGGCTAGGGATTTGGGGAGTAATATTTGGGTTTTGAGTGGTCATTTAAGGTCGGATTTTGAAAATTTTGGTATGGTTGGACTGGTGAATGAATGGGCTTTCGGATATTGTAATTTTTGCCTGATTTCGAGACGTGGGCCCGAGTTGACTTTTAAGCACGAATTTTGAAATTGTTGTTAAAGTCTTGATTTCATTAATTAGATTAGTCTATTATAGTTGTACCTATAATAAGTAATTAGTTTTTGCTAGATTTGGGCCATTCAAAGTTGGATAATCGAGGAAAGAGCATTCTTACGGATTGACTGAGCTTGGTTTAAGGTAAGTGGCTTGCCTAACCTTGTGGGGACAATTCCCTAAGGATTTGGTACTGTTGTGATATGTGAGCGCTGTGTACGTAAGGTGACGAGTGCGTACACTGGCTATTTATTGTAAAATCCGATTTTTACTGAGTAGTAACCTATTTTCATCTTAATTGAGTTATACCAGTATGTGTAGTTATCCTGTTTAGCCGAATATCGCATGTCTACATGCTTTGACTGCTTATTTGAACTCTGTGCAGCATGCCTAGTTGATTTCCTGTTTCTCCTTGACCTTTATTAGTCTTATCTGTAGAATTCTTGTTGTTAACTATTATATTTATCGGTTTGAGCTACGTGTTTATCTTTGGGAGACTACGAGGCGCTACCTCTGGAGTTTTCCATGCATATTTATTTTTGAGACTACGAGGCGGTACCTCGGGAGTTCTCCATGCATATTTACTTTTGAGACGGTACCTCGGGAGTTCTCTTTGTATATTTACTTTTTGAGACTACGAGGCGGTACCTCGGGAGTTCTCCATGCATATTTACTTTTGAGACGGTACCTCGGGAGTTCTCTTTGTATATTTACTTTTTGAGACTACGAGGCGGTATCTCGGGAGTTCTCCCTGTATGTTTACTTTTGAGAGTACGAGGCGGTACCTTTGGAGTTCTCCCTGTATATTTACTTTTGAGATTATGATGCGGTACCTCGGGAGTTTTTTCTGTACATTTACTTTTGAGACTACGAGGCAGTACCTCGGGAGATCTCTTTGCATATTTACTTTGGGACTATTAGGCGGTATCTCGGGAGATCCCCTGTTGTTCAATCCTGTGTGTTACGCTGCTATTTTGCTGTGTTTTCCTTTTTATTAAATTCCGGTCTTTTATTATATTGGTACATTCTCCTACTTTATTTGTTGTATACCAGTGGGCCTTGACCTGACCTTGTCACTACTCTACCGAGGCTAGGCTTGGCACTTATTAGGTTCCGTTGTGGTGTACTCATGCTACTCTTCTGCACATGTTTTGTGGGCAGATCCAGGTGCTTCTTATTAGCCCCGCTACTAGCTGAGAGTGCTTGCTGATATACGGAGATTTCAAGGTACATCAGCCCCTTCCGCAGACCTCGGAGTCCCCCTCTATTCTCTTCTATGTCATTTACCTTTCATACTTTTTTTATTGGACTCTGGTATATAGAGATACTAGTTTTCTTTTGTAACTTGTGACTTATGATATTTCGGGTTTTGAGAATACTGTGTATTACTAGAGTGTTGGTTATTGTAAATGCCGAGCGGCATTGTTACCAGTTATTTAGTTATCTGTTGCAGTTAGTTGTTAAGTTTTGCTTCCATTTTTGTTTATTTTCGCATTTAGGTAGGCTTACCTAGTTGTAGAGACTAGGTGCCGTCACGACGTCTTACAGAGGGAGAATTGGGCTGTGACAATATGTCTATTTTGGTCCCTCAAATATAACCCTGAGCATATTTAGTTCCTTAAGTATGCTAAAGTGGTGTACCTTTAGTCTAACTGACGCAATATATCCAAAAAGTAACGATGTTACAATTCTGATTCATGAAGCAAATCTTCTGCTCTAAAGCAACACGTTTTCTCTCCTTTTATTGGATAACGCAAATTATCATTTTAATTCCTCATTTTTAGATAATATCTTCTTAAATTTTGACCTTGAAAATATCCCCTTTTGTGCCGGTTTTTAATGAGAAAATGACACTGTATAGCCGCTGTAAAAATAATAGCCGAAAAATGTATAAAATTTGTATATTTTTTTTGCATATATATATATATATATATATATATAAATTTTGTATGTTAATATACAAAAAGTATACTAATTTTATATAATCTTTCCGCTACCATATGTAAATAGTTTCTGACACGGGTTAAAAGTAATAATTCAACCTGGTTATTCGTTTGCTTCAATAATATACCTAGAAGTGATCCAGGTAGCTCTATTATTTTTAAATTATAATTTTGTTTTTTTGAAAAAATCAACTGAAATTTTTAAATGTATTTTTAAATTATGGTCTACAAAAATCCTATATGTGTAGGCCTTCTATTCACTATTAATAGTTAATCAATTAACTAACTATCCTTCATAATTTAATTAGTTTCTAACATATATTCTATTGTTTTAATGTGTGTGTAGAAAGTGTGATGGAAGGGAACATACTTGTTAAAGCAATTAATTCGGTATAGTATTGACTAATTGAGAGCGTTCACAAACGTTAAAATGTGGCCACTGGGTTATCTTTAGTCTCAGGGGATGAAACGGTTGTAACTTTAGTAGTAGTGACCGTTGGAGTTATTTTTCATCACCGAAGGGACATTAATTTTGGACTTGTAACATAAATTGGAATGACAAAAATTTGAGAGGAAAAAAGGGAAAAAGTTGTGGAAAAAGATAAAATCAATACGTGATAAATGAGATTTACCATGTAACCGGAACAATCCACAATTATGCATATATAGATAGATGGAAGGACTAATATTTTTGTTGTTATAAGTAAACTAAATGTATATTAGTCCTTGTGCCGTAGCTAAAAGATTTACCAAAAAAAAAATACTATTTTATAACTGAAAGAAGGAGAAGTTACAAAGAAAAAGGATAGCAAAAGGAAATATGAACAAACCACATATTAGTTAGCCTTAAACCTCCGTGAAGGGCACCTGAAAACATAGAAAATCAAAAATGTTAAATACCATAAACACAAAGTAAAGTAAAAATTGTAATAGGCCCCTCTAGGAGAGGCAAAATGGTTAAAAAACACACAGTTAAGAACCCATATTGTCCACTAAAAAATGAGTTGGATAATGAACTTTTTAAAAACGGATCAAATATGGATAAGATTATCCATTTGGAAAATGGATAACTAATGGGTTTAACTTTTTATATTTGTAAAGCCTCCAATTGAGGGTTCCTCAAGTTTGGGAGATTAGGAATTCTCCTAAAAGTGTTTATATTCAAGAAGTCATGGATAATATGGTTACCCATATTTTCCGTCGGTTAACCTGTTTTTTATCCGTATTAAATATGGGTCGGATCGAATAATTTATCTGTTTTTTTCATTACCCGTTTTCGACCCGAACCATATCCAACCCGACTCGCCCGTTTGCCACTCCTAGGCGCCTCATAGTACTATTTTTAGAGAACAAAGTTGATAATTTAACATGATCATGAAAAAAATCAACAAAAATGAAAGCATATGTTTTGGTGAGTGAGTTAATAAAAATGAGAAAGAATCTAGGAGTTTAAGAGAAAGAAACCTCCACCTTGGGAAGACGTAACCCTTTGAAAGGAAAGTAACTCCTCTAAAACATTTCATGCCATACTCACAGTTACCTCAATCTCATATTTACACCACAACACCACATATAGTTTGAATTGAGACATAACTCATACGTTACATTCCCTCGGGGACATCAGATAACACATCCGTTATGTCTTTTGGTGTAGCAAACCGTTTATTTAAATCTTTTTGCCCTCTGATTTTGCAGAAAAATAATAGGAAAAGGCCAAAAAATGACAAAAAAGATAAATACCTTTCCAAGTCAAAAAGAGGTGTCAGGTTAGTACTTTTTTTCCCTCTTATATATATATATAGAGAGATTATCTTAGCCTATATATTTTTAATGCTAAATAATTATAATATGACTTATTTGCCCTTTTTAATATTACTTCTTTTAGTTAATTAGTAAATTGATTTGAATCCACGATATTACTTGACCTGAACTTGAAGGCGTAACTCGATGATTTTCACAATACAATCATTATTTGACTCATAATCAAAAAAATTATACATGAACCAATGCTGTTTTCTTTAACGAGATTGAACAAATTAGTTTGGTCGTTGGAAAAACTTGGATAAATTTGTTTTCTCTCCATTTCAATGATTTTTGAGTTTTAATTATATCGGGTCCATTTCGTTTACAACAACATCTCTTCATGTGGAGAGAACAGAACTCCTCCAAATGTGAAACTGAGTAGTAAGTCTCTCTCTTTATTTCTTCCTAACTTTCGAGATCCTTTCCTCTCCATTTTTCCCTAGTAAAAACCTGGGGTACCTCTTCACGCTGATATTTTAGGGCATAATGCAAATTCTCAAATTGGGTCGCTTTTTGTGTGCTCTCACTGCCAAAAGAAAGACCCAATTTCGATATGTCATAAGTATTTAAAAGCTAATACGCATTCTTATTTGAGTTTTACCAAACAAAATGAATAGGAATCTTATTGATCCATATGGTGATATCGCCAAAATTTGTGATGATGTACTAGTGTGTTTGATTATTATGATTGGAAAAGATATTCATAAACTAATTCATCATAAAAATCGATATTAAAAAGGGAAAACAAGTCATATTATAATTATTTTGCATTAAAAATAAATAGACTGAGACAAAAATTATAAAAAATTAAAATAAAGGAGGTAAATGTTATATCGCAAATCGTGAGAAAAGTAAGTGTAATGGAGAAACGTGAGGGAATGTCTCTAAAAATAACCCAATTCTATTTTTTGATAAAAAAGGTAATTTTGGGTTTTTATGTCTGCCAATAAACAAGTACAAAAAGTGATTTTTGAAGTCTTTATGATTTACTAATGCCACATTCTAATTCAGATTTTTAGGAGTTTCCAATTATATGTCTTTGTTCAAAGCTCTTTTTCTTCTTAACCAAACTTGAGCTCACAGCCTATCGTTGTATCAACAATTCAATAGAATGCACCGAATTTAATTAGTTGTCAAGAATGAAAAAATGATCACACAGCCCTAGTCTGAGAACGAGAAGGATCGAGCAGGTTGTATTTTGTTTAATTAATCCAAAAATTATGTTTTAAATAAATAATTAAATTTATATTTTTAAGGTTTCTAGCAATCAGATCAATCCAAAGTGCGTATAATAAAATAAATAACAACAAATATGAACGACATAAAATAGCAATCAAGATAAGTGGGATCTTATCGATCTTAGGCCCCTAGGGCCTGCAGAGATGGAACGAAGTACAATCTTGATAAAAGAAAGATGATGTTGCTGATGAGTAGAATAAACTCAATATTACAACTAGTGAATGTTACTTGTTTCCAGATGATCTTTTCAAATGATATTGATAGGGTATTTATAGTCGAGATGGAGCGTAGCTGTTTCGAACTCCACGCATGCAATAGTTGTTGTGCAAACGAAATCTCAACTAGTGGAAACTGCTCCAGCATAATGGAGGGCGACCACCATCTCATTTGGGATTCAAGTATTTGGCTTGCTTCGGACACTTGCTCCTTCGACCGCTCCTATTTCGGGATAAAGGAATGGTCTCGGTCACAACTTCTCTGCTTCGAGATCTTGGCTCCAAAACCTCACCTACCAAATGTCATCGTTTTGCTATGCCATGTGGACAGGATAAATTTTACCAATACAGATGCCCCCCACCCCCAACACTTGTTGGGTAATTCTACTAGAGATGCCCTATAAGTGGTAATCCTTTGACAGGAGTCAATCTGGCTCAAAATCCTCTATAAATAAGGAATGAATCTCAGCAGTATCACGCTATTAAGAGTGACATGACCTGTGTGCAGTTCTATATTTATTACTTGGGTCATGTGGCACCTCTTAATGGCTCTTTCTCGATTTTGACAATTATAAAAGGTGGGCTTCCTATATATATATATATATATAAAAATATATAAGACCCCTTTGTTTGTTAAATACCATTTTGCTAATTACTACCTTTAATTACTCGTTCAGTTTTCTCAGCCTTTTGCTAAATCTCTCTCTGTTCTTCTACCTTTCTCTGTACCATTATCATGGTTTCACAAAATTTTAGCTTTATATTAGAAGCAAATCATCCTCTATTGCCCAATCAGGAGACACTTCTAATATTTTGCAAGAAACTCCTTTTTATTTTGTACCTGTGGAAGATGCCACCTTTTTAGAGATTCTTTCTGTTGTTCCTACAAAGGAGATCCCCTCAGTCTCCAGGGAGAAGGGGAAGAATAGAATGTTCAGTACCTTATAAAGGTTGGAAGGGGAAGCATGGTTATGAGCCCTTAGTTACATTCTTCCTAAGCACTTAGACTTGAGGCGGATATGAAGTCGAGGAGCATAGAGAAATTCTGGGTACTCATGTGAACAATTTTGATTCCTTCATTCGTAATGATCACGTTTTCCTTATCCGATGGCAATGCCACTGGGGCGACTATATTGCTGCTAACAATCCCTAGGAAAATGAGAGAATTACTAGTCATCGGGTTGGTTATCCTTTATGTATACTTACCTGTTCACTTTTGGGTTCAAGACCTCAATTGAACCCATTATTGTGGATTTTTGCCGGCATTTTAATATTTGTTTGGGCGAAGTTGGGCGAGCGTGTGGAAGTTAGTGGCATGTTACTGACCTGGCCAATTTGGCAAATGTTAATGTCTCTCTTTAACATCTTCTTCACCTCTATGCCTCGAAGTTGTTTAGGGGCAGCGTTATTACTGTTGTCAGCCGTGGCACACGAGCACTCGTGAATGCAAGAGATTACCACGATAGAGGATGGTTCGATAGATTAGTAGTAGTCTCTACCTGTGAGTTGGTTTCTCCCATGGACGGGCATGTCCTAGAGAAGTGGAATGATAGGCGTAAGAATGTCGCCTTTATCTGGAGTTGATATTTAACGTCCATTTTTTGACTTTGTGGCCTTTGTATAATAGCGGTTCTGGCAGCACCCGAGGAATTTCCAGGCATCGAAGAATGGATGGTGAAGATCTTGTCTTCTTCCCCGATAGCTAAGAGGTCTTAGAGGCATATTCTGGAGGTCTGGGATGGAGAGCTAGGGATCATGGTAAGCTTTTATACTAATGGTTTTCTTGCTTTAGTGTTTTATGTCTTCATGTCCTTTTCTATTTTCGTAGGTATCACTCCGAGGAAGGCCCCCAAGTGTTAATTAGTCTCCTCGCTTCAATCGACTCCATCCAAGAAAGAATCAAGCAAATGCCCGTCTTAAAAAGGAAGTCAAGTTCAGTGCCATCTGCTTCAGTGCGTTGCTCCGTGGGCCTTCAGATGAAGAGAAAAAGGTCCAATTTTTGGATAGGGCTTGATGGTGCTCGGGGCAGTCCCGAGTTAACCTTTAGACCGCACATCCTCAAGATAGCACGCTTATAGTGATTGAGGATGAGGATATGAAGTCCCTCGGGGGAACACTATGTACGCGCCTCACCAAGGAGAAACAAAACACACGAAATAAGTGCAAGGAATTATATCCAACATAACACCGTTGCGGCATCCAACATAATATCCACATGGGAATACCCATTGAGCCACAATGCTTATACTCAACAAACATATGTATGTCAACAACAAGCACATAAAACTGCATACACATAAACATGGAGAGACGGATAACATAATACTCTGCAAATGGCAGGCACGACTAAGGTGCGATAAGAAAATCAACATTTCAAGAGCTATCTCGCTCATATATCGCCACATGGCCTAAATGAACAACATGCGTGCAAATAATCAAGTCATCTCACAATCCATCATAGCATAAAAAAGTAACACATGAAATAAATCATGGTGTGAATAATATCAACTCCACCTGAGGACACACCATAGATGTTGCGTTGAGTACGCAAACCCAATCTAGTATAGAATACACATTCTCATTAAGCCTACCAATGACACTCCATATATACTCAAATAATTCCAAAATAGGCAAATAGTCTTCCATAAGTCCACAGTGACCCTATCCATGACACATAAAATCAATTGTCTAACCCTTAACACACTTTCACAGTCCGCAACCAAAGGACTAGTCCGCCTCTGAGAACATCCAGTCTCTAAACCATAAGAGTACATCGATCTCCATGCCTTGATCTATAACTCTCCACTCAAATAATTGACACATCATGCATACACAATTACCTCATGGGAAATACTCCCATAACTTTTTGTACCAAGTAGGAAAACCTGCACATCAATGATTATCGACCACGTGATTACTGTAGTACTAGTCAAGCATCCGCAAATCAATATATAATGCGTCTTCTGCAACACACCCTTCTCAAGTAATAATAGATAATGTTGGCACTCTCAAATATCTAAAATTTCTCATCCTATCTAGAACTCTTGACCTTCCTTTCAAAACTGAACTGCAACCTTGTCCATTCTATCTCAACTCCACACGAATCACCGCATCTATCATGCTCTCATAAGAACAATACGAGAATCCCATCATCAACTCTGAATTACAAGTAGGGTAAAAACCCCATCGACTCGAAACCTTCCACTTAACCCAATTCAGGAGAAAATCACAACATGCAACAAACTTTCTATATCGGTAGAAGACATCAATCGCAAGTCGCGATCAAAACCATCATAAACTCTTCGAAACCCATTTGCACATAACAAAGCCATCAGGACTGAATCCATAATAATCAATCAACTCTTACATATTGCAAAATCCAAAATTCTTGTCACTAAAGTACCTGCTAAGCCCTATCATGCCAAGGAACTGATTATTTTCATTATGATGTTGATCCAAGATGCTGCTATACTGACCAAATTCTTTAGATTACCCATGACCCATTTTCAAGGCAATACCACTCTTTCTCAGTATACTATGAACTTTAATCAAAACTCATCCCAAGTGATCCCAACTTGAAACCCCGTTGTCCTAAGACCCGTAAGCCACTTTATTTCCTCTCATGCACCCAATAGTACCTCAAACCAAAATGCATGCTCTGAAGAGACCTTTTATGAATCTAAAGTTGTTTCTTCCATATCTCAAACATTGGATCGCAGAACTGATAATGATACAAAAATACTCCAAATCCCTTTCACACGCAGCGCAAATCTCAAATGCTTAGTCACACAAAACTCTAGGAGCCCTTAGTATTACACCCCATACTTTCATGTTGGAATGCATCTTAAGTGAACCAATATAAGCTGGAGACTTTAAGTACTTTTACAAAGATAATGATGAGCTAACACAGGTGTTACAGAAGTATCGTGAGGGTTGGAGGCTAAACAAATCAAAGATGTGATAACCTGTACTTTCAGGGTAAAAGTAGGAGTAATTAATATGCTAAGGAGGTCATGTTTTAAGGTAATTGAATCATATAATATCAGTATGTTAGTTTTTGAATCCAAACAAGTTGTAAAGCCAAAGTCAACAAACGTTGTCGCAAGATACGTTCATATATTAACTAAAATTAGGGTCTAAAGTCACCAAATGTTTCTCCCAATAAAATTGGAGTTACGAGGTCATCCACCTATCAAATTGAAGATCTACGAGTCTACTTTCCAACACATTAAACCTTTTGTCATACAATATTGGAGTATAGAAATACTTTCATTTTTGTAAGACTGCGCAGGCAGCCCCTATGGGATCCACTTGGATGATGACCGACCTTCACCTATTTGTATCTCATTTTTGGGATGCATTTGCTCATTTTTCGACCTACTTCCATCATCTTACTCTCCAAACCCTCCTAAATAGTTCCCCCAAGGCTCCAAATAAATTCAAATAAAATACACCATAATCGAACATCAAGTTAGCTTAAAGAAGGAAGAACACCTCTACAAGATTGTGTTGTCGCATTAAGGGTTGTTGTAAGCTAAGAGAAGCTTGGATTTAGAGTTGTAGTTGTTGTATAAGCTAAGTATATCATATCCTTGCTTGTTCTTAAGTTTAATTCCATGCTGGTGAGATTGTTTGAAGCAAAATACTACAAGATAGCATTGGAATAGCCTAAGATATGGCTACTATTTGTTAGGCTATTTTGAGGTAATAAATATGATTGGTGATGGCTGAAAATTGTAAAAAATAACTTGATTATAATATTATTTCTGTTATTATGCATGTCTATATGTTTATCAAGTGAATTGATGAAAGAAACATATGAAACTTGAGATTGGAAGTGAAGATTAAGGTGTTTATGCGCGTGTACTATTTTGCAAGGGTTTTGAGCTAGGTTTTGATCTGATTTTGTTAGAATATCTTGGATACATTATTGTTGATGTTGTTCCTATTTCTTTGGTTCTGGTTTGAGTTGGATGTAAGTGAAAATTTATAGGGGAAATTATGTCCGATTTTTAATAACTGACCTACTAGCTTAGAAGCATGTTTGTAAATCCTTCTATGGTAGTAACTACAAGTTTTACTGTCTTAATGTAGATTGAAGTCTTCAGGAAGATATGTGGTGAGTCATGTAAATGATAGAGGTATGTTAAGGCTCACTCTTCTTTTATTTTGGCATGATCTACAAAGAATGTAACTATAATACAGTTACTTCAAAACGAACTATATTCTCAAGTTTAAAAGCTTGTGAACCTCATTGTTTCATATTGTTATAGTTCATGACTCTTATTGTTCTTTGTTGGGATCACTTCCCGCCTTGGTAGCCTTTGAATCTTATGTCTTCTTATGATCCTTGTTGACTCTCGAACAATTGATACAGACATAGTTACATAACGATAATAGGAGGATAATGACCTTGAGTCACTCCAATCAGATCCATAAGGCCCTTCAGATTCATTGCTTGAATTTCACTTATATATATATATATATATATATATATATATATATATATATATATATATATATATATATATATATATATATATATGCGCTATAGTCGGATGGGTACAACACTTATATGTGCACACCGTTGCAGTAGGTTTTGACATGACTGAGTCCTATTAATGTTGGGTATGACCGAGTCCTCTTCGATACCAGGTACGTTATGATATTACATAAGACATTAGTGAGTGCTATTAAGTCCGGGTACGATCAATCCCTCTTCGAGGCCGGGTACGTTATGTTAGGACATGATTTGCCCCACAGTGGCTTGTTACTATATTATATGGCATCGTTGAGTGTCTTAATTTTATAGACACGTATATACAACAACAACAACAACAACAACCCAGTATAATCCCACTAGTGGGGTCTGGGGAGGGTAGTGTGTACGCAAACCTTACCTCTACCCTGGGGTAGAGAGGCTGTT
>AWOL01S0047045.1:48489-63786 GCA_000715115.1 Nicotiana otophora | reverse complement strand
TATATATATATATATATATATATATATCCGTGATTATGACAGTGTATGCCCTCAGAGGCTTGTTGTGAGATTCAAGTTGACTTCTGCACTCTTTCTTCGTATTTCATCTTCTTTTTATGTGTTTTACCTGCCTTACATATTCAGTACATCTTTTGTACTAATGACCCCTTGATAGGGCATTACGTTTCATTCCCGTAGATACATATAGTGATTCAGACGATACTTCACAATAGGTGAATCAACATAGCTGAAGGTTGTCACTCTCCTTTCTTCCGGAGCTGCCTAGTGAGCTGGTAGGTATGATGGTTGAATATATGTACATAGTTGGGTATGGCGGAGCCCTGTCCTAACCTTATGATATTTACGTACTCCTTAGAGGCTTGTAGATAAATGTTATATGTATTAATAGTCCTGGCGGTCTTGCAGGCCCGTATGTCACATGTATGTGCGTTTGTATATCTTTTTGGGTCATCCTTTGTCTAGTTTTCTTTCAAGTTTTAATTATATTATCTCATGGTGGCCTCTTCGGCCCATCTAGGCATGATAGCATGGTTATGGATGCACATTGTGTTTGTGCTTGGTGAGGTAGTCCCGAGTGCCCGTCGTGCCCCTCCAGTTTGGGGTGTGATAAACTTGGTATCAGAGCAGGTTTGTCCTAGAGAGTCTACAAGCCGTATCTAGTAGTATATTTTTTATAGATGTGTTGTGCACCACAATATATAAATAGGAAGCTACAAGGCATTTAAGAGTCTGCTACCCTTCTTTCAAATCCAAGTCGTGTTATAGAGCTGAGTCACAAGAGTTTGAGTCAGGACTTATGTTTGGTAATGATACAGAGATGATTGAAATTAGAAATATTGCAGCTAGCTAGAGGGCTAATATAGAAGCAGGTAAGGGCACTAGTAGAGAGAGAGAGAAATCTTGATGACGTGGTCCAGTTCGTGCATCCCAGATGTGCAAATTTCCTGCTTAAAACCCTAAGATGGGAATATCTAGCACACCCCGGGAATAGTTGGCCATGGGAGTATCAGAAGGTAAAAGTATAAGTTTCAACAGGTAACAGAAGCAAGGTGAAGAACGGTACGAGGTACCTAGTTAGTGAAGATTATATGTATTTTCAGTTCAAGCATAGAAATATAAGAACTCTAAATACCTTCAACCGTAACAGAAGTATGTACAATTTTCCACACCCATCTCCATTATACCTTATGGGAGCTGACATATATAGTTTAAGAGAAGGATGGGATATCAGGATCCAGCTAGGGTTAGAGTAACCCAAAAAGGTAGATGGAGTTTTAGAACTAGGTTACATTTCTGAAGGATATTGCAAGCATGGTAATATTTCTCCTTGTGAGACACCTAGGTGGTGCAATCTAGAATAGTACAGTAAGATATGAATGCTAGAATATTCAGAGAATTCCGAAGATAGGCTCTAGAATCCTAGAAGGGGAGCTAAAAGCAAAAGAATGATTTATTGAAGTTTTCAGAATAAGGTAATAGACATAAACATTAGCAGGAGAATAAGAAAAGAGTAAATAAAGCATTATGAGTAAGATGTGATAAATGGGTGATAACGTGAAATAAACATTAGCAGGAGAATAAGAAAAGAGTAAATAAAGCATTATGAGTAAGATGTGATAAATGGGTGATAACGTGAAATAAAAAATGACAGGATGACAGAGTCTATAGTCAAGAGAAATAAAAGACAAGAGGAGACATGCCTTGAGACTATAAAAGTGTATAAGCCATGATTACCGGAAGGCTAAGTTAGACCCCGGTGTAATAGAAATCAGTATGGGCTAGCAAACAGGATAAACCGAACATGAATTAGGGACAGGAGGATTTGATAATAGTTGACATCGGGAGCATTTCACAGATCACGTTCCTAAAATAATAGAATGGATGACAAAAGAATAACCCTTAAAGGTCATTCAGGAAGACGGTTCCCTTTAGCAAGCGCTGTGAGCAGAGTTAAGCTTAAGGGACTAAGTGTGCCCATTAGACTAGGTGTCACCCTTGTGCATAAGAAATTCAGTTATCCCTGGTACGGAAGGGTTACCGCAAGGCGAGTAAGGGTCATTGAAGATGTGAAAAGATGCCGAATATTAAGAGGTAAAACTTTAGAGCATTAAATGTTAGTACGTCCCTAAAGGGGGAAGATGGTATGATATGGTATTAAGTTAGAGTTAAGTGGTTTAGGTAAATATAGAATGGTAAAAGAAGAATACGGTAAAAAGGCAAAAGGTATGAGATTGCATTTATTCACATCCTATAGATATGTCACGACTCCAGAATGTTATGTAAGCATGATGCTAGGAATAGGCAATAAGCGCTTCCGGCCAGGATATTATTGATAAATAAGCGCGAATGGACACTTGATACATAAGGATTCAGTGCGAGAGGTAAGTTAAGAAAAAAAACATAACCCAAGAGAGGTTATGAAGAATATAGATATGAGAATGAACCAACTAGTAGTTAGTAGTTGATTTAGGAAGAGCCTAATTATGGCTAGATAAAAGGTCATAGATAAATCAGCAGATCATGCAAGATAAATGTAGTAAACCCTAGCATAAAGAATTCATACTCACAGATACGAGATCATAATCCTAGATAAATATTCAATTAGGAGTTAGGGTAGTTAAAGGTACCATATAAGTGTTATGAAAATAAAAGAGAGTGCCACTGGGGAGGCAATCAAAGTTTGAGTTCAGAATTAACCCTACAAGCACAAGGGCACAGAGGTATGTATTTAAGGATATTTATAGGCTTGTAAGAGCATCGAAAATTCCATTGGGTATATAATGTATTAAGCTCACAGCTTTACAAGAGTCAGAAAGTCTCCCCTAAGTACTATAATGAAAGACTAGATGAGGAAATAAGGAAGAAGGCTTCGACCAAAGCATAGTAATATGAAAAAAGAAATGATCTTGTAACAACAATCTCGTTAGAACATTGTTTGCACTCCATAAGAAAGTGGCACCTATCGTGACTAATGAACGGGAAGTAAAAATCAAAAGTAATATTCGAAATCATATAAGTTACACTAAATTCCAATATGTGTGGGCACTAAGATAAGCCAAGTATTCAAGCAACAAGTGGCAGAACGTCCGAAAAAAGTAATTGCGTATGTTTAAAGAAAGCTGAGAAGGCATGAAAGGAATAATTAGATCTATGACCTAGAGTTAGTTACGTTATGAACGCACTTAAGATTTTGGAGTATTATCTATGTAGGATATATGTTGACATTGTTACAGTTATACGAGACTCTGGTATAAGTCAAAAGAATGAATTGAGTGCATGTCACAACCAAAGGCTTGAATTGTTAGAAGATTATAACATGGATGTTCCATAGCATCCACGAAAGGCTAATGTAATAGCTAATATCCTGAGCCGCATATTGGAAGATAGTTTAAGCCTACTTAAAGGCTAAGAGTGAAGAGGAAGCTCGAGAGTTACATCAGGTAAGTAAATCAAGAGTCTGAGTATTAGACCTAGTCGGTTATAGAAATCGTGACTCTGAACATTGCAGAATCACTCTTAATAGTGGAAGTACGAGAGAGATAGTATATCGGCCATATTCTATAACAGCTCTATGATATATTTAGTTAGAAGAGTACCAACTTTAGAGATAATAAAATATGGAGTGGAGATGATAAGCCAAATATGTTCCCCCACTGTTGCGGGATTTTGAGACATTACCAGGGCGAGGGAGCATAATTTTTAGCATTCGAGTAAAAGACATAGACGATAACAGAGTCTTAATCTAGAATAATGTAAAAATAAGAAGATATGATTTGAGCCGAGCGACACCATGTGATCGATCCTTCAAATATGATCGCGGACTATAAAATATAACATGGATGAACAACTCTCTTGATCGACCATTTAGTTCAAAAGTGTCTGTTAGGACAAGCTATGCTAAAAATAGAATTGTTCTAGCTTTTACAAAAGTACCACAATTTAAAATATCAAGAATGTGAGTGAGCTAAGATGACACGTCAAGTATAATTTTTTATGAGACCGGGATAAGTCAGGAGACTTAGAATACGAGGTTGAGAAGTTGAAGCATAGCCTAAATCACTTACTCCTCAATAGGAGCAGAAATATATGTATATCTCAATACAATGTGTGACAAAAGGGTGGAATTGAAATGTCACAAGTAGCAAGCCGATACTAAGCTAAAGAAAAGTAAAGTGAGAACTATGAGATCCAAGGTAAGGATTGTATTTGGTTTTAAGAGCATCAGAATAAAAAGTATACGATGGCCAAGGTCGTATAATAAGAATTCCTAAAGTTCTTGTATGGAAAGTCATAGACGACTGGGTATTCCTTAATAAGTCGCCTATGAAAGGCGTCATGAGATCCGGTAAGAAGGGAAAACTTAGTCCGAGATATATGGGGCCTTACAAAGTCATTTGACAGATAGCCAGAGTAGCTTATGAGCTTGAGTTGCCTCAAAAATTAGAGTCAGTCCATTATCCATGCTACAGAAGTACATTAGAGACCCTTCTCGGGTTTTCCTAGTAGATGACGTTCAGATTACGGAGAGTCTATCCTCGAGGAGATTCCAGTGGCTAATTTAGATTGATAGATCCGTAAGTTGAGGATTAAAAAGGTAGCCTCCGTAAAGGTATTATGAAAAAATAATAACACCGAAGAAATGACGTGGGAGGCTATAGAGGAGATGAAATCTAAATACCCTAATCCATTTCAACGGAAGATATGGACCGAGATGGGATATTATAGCACAGCCCGGTGCTACCCAGTAGGTCGTGATGTGAGCTCTTATTTTAACTTGTATTAGTTGTGATTGACGGCCGTGTGAGACAAAGTGTTGCTATTTATAGACATTGGTCCTATGTGGCATGCATAATATGTTTTCTCGCTGCGTGTAGGCTGGTTTTAGTCAAGTGTACAGAGGAGACTCTAGCGGAATATCTGCAAGTCTCTAAGAGTTAACATTCGAGGATGAATATTCCGGGGGGGGGGGGAGGATGTTACACCTCTTACTTTCATGTTAGAATGCATCTTAAGTGAATCAATATAAGCCGTAGAGTTTAAAGACTTTTACAAAGATAATGATGAGTTAACACATGTGTTACGGAAGTATCGTGAGGGTTGGAGGCTAAACGAATCAAAGATGTGATAACTCGTACTTTCGAGGTAAAACTTGGAGTGCTTAATATTCTAAGGAGGTCATGTTTTAGGTAAATTAATCATATAATATTCGTATGTTAAGTTTAAAGTCAAATAAGTTGTAAAACAAAAGTCGACAAAAGTTCTCGCAAGATGCGTTAATTAACTAAAATTTGGGTCTAATTTCTCTAAGCTTTTCTCCCAATAAACTTGGAGTTACGAAGTGATCCACTAATCAAAATGAAGATCTACTAGTATAGTTTCCAATGCATTAAACTGTTTTTCAATAAGACCTCGAAGTGGATAGATATTCATGTATCCGCGAGACGGCGCAGGCAGCCCCTATGGGACCCACTTGGCCGGTGGCCGACCTTCACCTATTTGTATCTACTTTTTGGGATGAGATTTGATCATTTTTCGACCTCCTTTGATTCTCACGCTCACCAAACCTTCCCAAACAGTTGCCCTAAGGCTCCAAACAAATTCCAAAAAACATATACCATAACGCAACATCAAGTTAGCATAAAGGAGGAAGAACACCTCTACAAGATTGTGTTGTCGCATTAAGGGTTATTGTGAGCTAAGAGAAGATTGGATTTTGAGTTTTAGTTTCTGTAAAAGATAAGTGTATTATCCCCGTGCTTATGCTTAAGTGTAATTCCATGTTGGTGAGTTTGTTTGAAGCTAAATACTACAAGATAACATTGGAATAGCCTAAGATATGTCTACTGTTTTGTTGGGCTATTTTTAGGTGAAACATATGATTGGTGATGGCTGGAAATTATGGAAAGTAACTTGATTATAATATTTCTTTTGTTTTTATGCATGTATATATGTTTATTAAGTAAATGTATGAAAGAAACATATGAAATTTGAGATTGGAAGTGAAGATTAAGGTGTTTGTGCATGTGTACTGTTTTGCAAAGGGTTTTGAGCTAGGTTTTGATATGGTTTTGTTGGAATAACTTGGATACATTATTTTTAATGTTGTTCCTATGTTTTTGGTTCTGGTTTGAGTTGGATGGAAGTGAAATTTATTGGGGAAATTCTGACATATTTTCTATAAGTGACCTACTAGCTCAAACGCATGTTTGTAGGTCCTTATATGGTATTAACTACAAATTTTACTGTAGATTGAAGTCTTTGGGAAGATATACGTTGAGTCGTTAAGTAACAACAGAGGTATGCTAAGGCTCACTCTTCCTTTATTTTGGCATGTTCTACAAATAATGTAACTATAATGTCGTTACATCAAAAGGAACTCTATTCTCATGATTAAAGCTTGTGAACCTCATTGTTTCATATTATTATAGCTCATGACTCTTATTGTTATTTATAAGGGTCACTTCCCGCCTTGATAGCCTTTGAATCTTATGTCTTCTATGATCCTTGTTGACTCTCAGATTATTGATACAGACATAATTTTGTAACGATAATCAGCAGATAACGACCTTGAGTCACTTCGATCAGATCCATAAGGGCCTTCAAAGTCATTACTTTCATTACACGTATATATATATATATATATATATATATATATATATATATATATATATATATATATATATATATATCCATTTTCTTACCGAGCCGCACACTTATATGTGCACATCACTATAACTGGTTTTGACATAGTCGAGTCCTATTAAGGTCGGGTACGACCGAGTCCTCTTCGATGCCGGGTACGATGTTAAATGACATGAGACATTACTGAGACTATTAAGGCCGGATATTATCGAGTCGTCTTCGAGAGTGGGTACGTTACGTTATGACATGATTTCCCCCCACATAGTGGCTTGATACTATATTATATGGCTCGTTGAGTGGCTTGATTTTTATAGACATGCATATATATATCCATGATTGTGACAATGTATGCCCTAAAAGGCTTGTTATGAGTTTCGGGCTAACTTTTGTACTCTTTCTTTGTATTTTTTGTAACGACTCGGACGGTTATTATGAGTATTATAGCCTCGTTCCCTCATTTATTGTTTATTCTATGCTCAATTGTTGTTATATGACTTTCCGAGGTGCTTGTTTTAGTTCCGGGTATGTTTCAAAATGAGTTGGGACACTTAGTCCCAAGGTTCGAAGCCTAAGTTGAAAGAGTTAACCAGATGTTGACTTATGTGTAAATGACTCTGGAATGGAGTTTTGATGGTCCCGATAGCTCCGTATGTTGATTATGGACTTAGGAGTGTGTCTAGATATTGATTTGGAGGTCTGTAGATGATTTTGGCTTGAATTGGCAAAAGTTGGAAAAGTTGAAGTTTGGAGAGTTGAGAAGTTTGATCGAGAGTTGACGTTGTTGTTAACGGGCTCAAATTTTGGTTACGGAAGTTGGAATATGTCCGTTGTGTCATTTATGACTTGAGTGCAAATTTTGAGTTCTAGGGGAGTTGGTTTGGTATGTTTAGTCATTAGTTTTAGAAGTTAGAAGTTCATAAGTTCATTAGGCTTGAATCGATGTGTGATTCGTGGTTTTAGTATTGTTTAATGTAATTTGAGGCTTCGAGCGAGCTCGTATCTCTTTTTAGGACTTGTTTGTATGTTCGGACGGGGTCCCGGGGGCCCTAAGTGTGTTTCGGANATATATATATATATATATATATATATATATATATATATATATATATATATATATATATATCCATTTTCTTACCGAGCCGCACACTTATATGTGCACATCACTATAACTGGTTTTGACATAGTCGAGTCCTATTAAGGTCGGGTACGACCGAGTCCTCTTCGATGCCGGGTACGATGTTAAATGACATGAGACATTACTGAGACTATTAAGGCCGGATATTATCGAGTCGTCTTCGAGAGTGGGTACGTTACGTTATGACATGATTTCCCCCCACATAGTGGCTTGATACTATATTATATGGCTCGTTGAGTGGCTTGATTTTTATAGACATGCATATATATATCCATGATTGTGACAATGTATGCCCTAAAAGGCTTGTTATGAGTTTCGGGCTAACTTTTGTACTCTTTCTTTGTATTTTTTGTAACGACTCGGACGGTTATTATGAGTATTATAGCCTCGTTCCCTCATTTATTGTTTATTCTATGCTCAATTGTTGTTATATGACTTTCCGAGGTGCTTGTTTTAGTTCCGGGTATGTTTCAAAATGAGTTGGGACACTTAGTCCCAAGGTTCGAAGCCTAAGTTGAAAGAGTTAACCAGATGTTGACTTATGTGTAAATGACTCTGGAATGGAGTTTTGATGGTCCCGATAGCTCCGTATGTTGATTATGGACTTAGGAGTGTGTCTAGATATTGATTTGGAGGTCTGTAGATGATTTTGGCTTGAATTGGCAAAAGTTGGAAAAGTTGAAGTTTGGAGAGTTGAGAAGTTTGATCGAGAGTTGACGTTGTTGTTAACGGGCTCAAATTTTGGTTACGGAAGTTGGAATATGTCCGTTGTGTCATTTATGACTTGAGTGCAAATTTTGAGTTCTAGGGGAGTTGGTTTGGTATGTTTAGTCATTAGTTTTAGAAGTTAGAAGTTCATAAGTTCATTAGGCTTGAATCGATGTGTGATTCGTGGTTTTAGTATTGTTTAATGTAATTTGAGGCTTCGAGCGAGCTCGTATCTCTTTTTAGGACTTGTTTGTATGTTCGGACGGGGTCCCGGGGGCCCTAAGTGTGTTTCGGATTGAGTTCAACCCAAATGTTCTTGCAATGGGACTGCTGATTTCTGTGTTCTGGTGTCCTTCATTGCGATCGCGAGGGAAGATCCACGACCGTGAAGGGGTCTTGAGGATTTCTGGGATTTTACTCTTCGCATTCATGAAGTGAGGGATACGATCGTGAAGTTTGAGGTTCTTGTGCATCGCGAACGCGTGGATGTAACCACGTTCGCGTATAAGGAAGTGAGGCTGGGGCTGAGGCACGCATTCGTTCTTCGCGATCGCGAGGGACTTTGAGTTCCTGTGCATCACATTCGCGGATGGATTTCCACGTTTGCGAAGGCCATTTGTTAGGGCAGCATTTTTTTGTTCTTCATGATCGCGAAGAGGAATCACTAGGCAACAGTGTTAATTATCAAAATCGAGGGTTTGCACCCATTTCTCATATTTTGAGTTAGAGATCTCGGACTTGGGAGATTCTTGAAGGGAATTTCAAGGAGTTGATTGGGGTAAGTGATTCTAACTCGGATTTGATTGTTATACATGAATCTATCATTATATTTACCATTAATTAGTATTTTGGGTTGGAATAATTGGGGAAGCGTTGTGAAACTTCATAGACCATAATGTGAGGATTTGAAGGTCGAGTGGAGATCGGAATTGAGTAATTTTGGTATGGTTGGACTCGTTATTGAATAAGTGTTCAGATTCTTTTAATTTTGTTAGATTCCGAGATGTGAGCCCGGGGTTGACTTTTTATGGTGACTTTTGTTAAAGAGCCTAGCTTTATCATATGGAGTTGATTCCTATAACTTGTGTTGATTGTATTAAGTTGTTTGTGGCTAGATTCGAGTCGTCCATAGGCCGATTCGCGAGGAAAAGGGTTGTTAGAGTAGAGATTTGTGCGGTTTGAGGTAAGTAATACTTCTAAACTTGGTTCTGAGGATATAAATCCCTGAACTACGTATTATGTTGTTGGTGTTAAGGTGATGCGCATGCTAGGTGACGTATGTGTGGGCATGCACCGTAGTATATGTGACTCAGTTGATTCTGTGGAACTGTGTAGTTAGCTAATCTTGTTATTATTCATATATTCTCCACGTGTTAGAGAAATTGAGTTGTGATTCATGTTAAAATTCATGTTTAGGCTATATGTTGGTATTTTTGGAACCTATAGAGGTTGTTTTCGTTGTTTTAAACTGCATTTATGTAATCAGTTGCATTCATCATTTGCATATCATATCTTAGTCTTTGTTATCATTTATTGTTACATCGTGTATCATTGTTTTATACTGATTGGCATGAATGTTGTGAGCCCGAGAGACTGGAGAGATTGATAACTGAGTGAGGCCGAGGGCCCAATTATGAGTGATATTTAGAGGATCGGGCTGTACACCGCAACAGGCTTTATTAATTCATGATGGGATCGGGCTGCACGCGGCAGCATGCCATGATTGGCCTATATTAGCACTTGGGCAGGATCAGCCCCTACGGAGTCTAACATACTAGTAGTGAGCACAAGTATAGATGAGTGTTGAGTACGAGTGCTGAGTGATCGAGACTGCTGAGTGATTGAGAGTGCTGAGTGATTGAGAGTGTTGAGTAATTGGGAGTGCCGAGTGATTGAGCGTGCTGAGTGATAATGAATACTCCGAGAGTATGAGTATATGACTTTATAGTTGTGTTGCATTACAGTTGACATGCATACTTGACATGTAGATATCGAGATGTGACATTCCTCATATTAGTTATACTTGGCATATTATATATGTGTTGTGCTCAAACTGTTAAAAACTAGAAAGCATGTCTATATTTTTGTACTATCTACAAACTGATTATTGGATTTCTCTCTGAGTTATTATTGTTATTATCTGGATTTGGATTGTACCTATATGAGCTCGTCACTACTTTCCGCCCAAGGTTAGTCCTATTACTTATTGAGTACATTGGGTCGGTTGTACTCATACTACACTCTACACTTCGTGTGCAGATCCAAGTACTTCTGGGCACGACGGTTGCTTGATTTGGAGTTTCATCTGCTTGGAGATTTTTGAGGTGGCTGCTTTGGCGTCCGCAAACCTCAGCTCTCCTTCTTTTCAGTTATTTATCATTATTCTATCTTTCTAGACAATTGTATTAGTAGTTTAACTGTGTTGACATTTTAGTAGCTCATGTACTCAATGACACCTAGATTTTGGGGGATTTTTTATTGAGTCACGGTATTTCTTATCGGTTATGTATGAGGTTTTTCACTGTTAAACTTGTTTCATTATGTTTTTATTTCAAAAATGCGTAATTATCAGTGATTGTCGGTTTGCCTAGTATTGTGATAGGCTCTATCACGACATGTGAGATTTTGGTCGTGATAATTTAATATTGTATTTATGTGTTTTACCTGCCTTACATATTCAGTACATATTTCGTACTAACGACCCCTTGCTGGGGTGCTGCGTTTCATGCCTACAGACACAAATAGTGATTTAGACGTTACTTCACAGTAGGTGACTTAACACAACTGAAGGTTGTCATACTCCTTTCTTCAGGAGCTGTCTAGTGAGCTGGTAAGTATGATGGTTCCATCTACGTACATTGTTGGGTATGGCGGGGCCGTGTCCCGACCTTATGATGTCTATCTACTTCTTACATGCTTTTAGATAGATATTATGTGTATTGATGGTCATTGTGGCCTAGTAGGTCCGTATGTCTCATGTATATAAGCTTGTCTATCAATTTGGGTCATCCTTTGTCGAGTTTATTTCATGTTATAATCAGATTATCTCATGGCAACCGTTTCAGCCCATTTACGCATGATAGCATTGTTATGGATGCACGTTATGTTGGTGCTCGGTGAGGTAGACCCGAGTGCCCGCCGTGCCCCTCCGGATTGAGGTGTGACACTTAGATACCACATATTGAATCTTGAACTGATTAGAAACTTTTCGAGAGTCACCCACTCTATCTTAGCCCCAAATACAAAGGAAATCACGCCGAACGACTAGTGCTCTGTTAGCACATAAATACTCCAAAAGAAGCAATCGAGCGAATGCTTTCCCTTGTACACCACATTCATAGAGAAATATAAAACATGTGTCATTCAATAACCTCCATATATCAATAAGGTGAATTATAACATGCATCCAGCAATTCCTTGCTCTAATCATCCTCGAAGTCATCCTCCTCGATTCATAACTACTCCTCAAGCGTCCCTTAGTCCATAATCTATAACAACACATGACTGTGTAACCCACTCGTCGATGGTAGGCTCCTCACTTGGCTTTAAGCCACACTCACATAATCCAAGAACCTACAATGGCTGCTCCTCCTTAGCTACCATGATCTCATATTGTTACTCAATTGAGTTTCTCATAAAATTATGCTGCACTAAACGTAACACATCCCAAATTATAAACCCAATGCACGCTTAACCTTGTGCCAGTTGTTCCATCTTCCTCAAACAATCCAGATCCACATCGTGGTACATAAATTCCACTAGAAGGTAAAACTCTTCATAGGAAGATAGAAGGTAAAACTTTTCATAGGAACTTCATAAAAAATTACATAACCCCCAATCTTCTTACAGGAGATAGCTCACCTGTATCCTCTGACATGGGTACTCCCACAACGTAATCAGTGACTCCTCCAGAGTCTAAACTCATCCACAGGCTGCAAGAATCTATTTTATTCCATCGATGAACAACTAAAAGATCCATCAAAACATCCAAAACTCAAGATTGTATTACACACCAAGATGACAATCAAGCATTCACATCCTCTTTGTATTTCAAATCAACCCCTCTCATCACATGCGTACTCTTTAAATATAGAGTCATCACCAGATCCTGCCATAAAATCCATAATGATACGCTCCCACTTTCACTCCTGAATAGCCATCTTGCAAAACAAATCGCCTGACCTCAAATGCTCACACTAGACCTTCTGACTATCCAAACACTACGAGCATGTCCAACCGTGTCCTTCTTTATCCTCTATCCTCACTAATGCTGCCTCAAATCACAATACACCTTTATATCACCCAGATGAACATAATACCATAAGCTATGAGCCTGCTCAAAGATCAACTTGTTTAAACCTACAACACTAGAAACACATATCCGACCCTAAAGTTACAATACATCGTCAGCCAAGTAATCTTTGACATGAATGATTAAGCCAACCCGAATAAGAGGTAGATCCCACATGGTCAAAACCCGAGTCAAGAGGTAGATCCCGACTATCCATAACCTCACAAGACCAAATATGTGACTAGATTCCAAGACCAAGTCAGAATCAGCCCTCAAATTCCCCAAATTCACCCTCTTAAGTTGTAGACAACAACATCATTTTTACTTTAAAATTTCAAGTTTTAAGTATAGAATTCAATGTGGAATCAAGATATTAAGCCAAATCCAAGTGGAAATTCCTTACCTCTAATGTAATAGTGAATTTTCTCTTCAAATAGCTCCACCTCTCAAAGTCTAGGGTTCAAAATATGAGAGAATGGGTAAAATCCTGAAATAACAACTTAAAATAGTCCGCCTAGGTTACCCTTCACACTGTTTAAATTGCAAGCATGTAAGTATGAACATTAGAAACCAGGTGGTTTGATTCAGAGGTTGGTTAATGTCACGACCCAAATCGAAGGGCCGTGACAGGCACCTGGTGCCTTACTCAACCGAGTATCAACTTAACATATCTTTCTTATTGTACTATCATGGGTAAAATGAGCTGAAAAGGCCATCATGAGATAACCAGAATAAAACATAAGGGCATACTCGACATAGGAAGACCTAACATGATATACAAACTTATACATGTGACATACTGGCCTATAAGGCTAACATGATCATTTGTACACTCAAATCATAGGCTGACAAGGCCATACAAGTATCCATATACGTGACATCTGTCTACAAGTCTCTAAGAATATATAAACATCATAGAGGCCGGGACATGGCCCCGCCATACGAATCAATACATATCCAAATCATACTTACCAAATAGGCAACTCTGTAGTAAGTAGAGTGCTCCAACACCTTCTGCTGAGCTGATAGACTACTAGGAGGACTGTCCACCTGTCTATCGGGACCTGCAGGCATGAAATGCAGTGTCCCCAGGCAAAAGGGACGTCAGTATGAATAATGTACAGAGTATGTAAGGCACGAAAGCATAAATAAGAACAGTAATGTAAAGAGACAGAGAGGATACAACCTGTAACATTTGAGTGCCTCTGAGGGCGACTGACATGAAATGCATGACACATATATATATACACATATGCATATACATTTCAAAACATACGCCTCTGTAAGCATCATCGTCATGATATCGTATCTGTTCTCAAAGAGGACTCGATAAAACCATAACCGGCCATCATAAGGCTCGGTAGAATCATACCCTTCCGCGTGGAGCGCGATAAAACCCTATTGATCAGTGGTTGTACAATAGGCTCCGTACCCGGCCGACTATAATGTGGCTCGGTAGAGTAAAATAGATACATATATATAATGTATGCTGGACTCATGGAATCGCGTTCTAAACCTTTCGGTGTGACGTAAGGTTGTCGCACCTTCTATTAACATTATTGACATCCATACCATCAATATCAACCTCAATAGGATTCAAGGATCATGCATATTTGCTTAGAATAACTTTATAAGGAAAGAACAACATAGACAGCCTTAGTTGCTAGGAGTAGATCCATTATGAAATAGCGTATCGTTTAGGTTCATTTCACTTTATATCATGCCAAAAGAAAGAAGTAAATTCCTTAACATACCTTTGTAATCTTCTCTCCAATCATCAACCTAGCTGAATAGGATCTTCATACGTCTAAAATTAGTAAACCGAATTTGTCGACATCATATAAGTGATGTAACTCTCATATTTCGAAATCAACATTCTACAAGAAAACGGACAGCACCTCCGCTATTTTTACTACATACCATACGTTACTAAAAGTCACCAAAAATCCCAAACAACAATCATTAGCTATATGGAACACAACCAGCACAATAACATGTCGAGCGACAAGCTTGGTTCATGTCTAATTACACTATATTTTGAATCATTTCCCTCTTATTTATATTCAGAAAAGTGTTGAAAATAACAAAACAATATATTCAGGTTATTCCATAAATTTTCCATCCATAAAATGCTGCAAGAACACCTCCCAAACAATCCAACAATCAACAATATTACTAACAAGCCTTTCGATCGATACCTCACAAGTTCTAGCTTCAACGACTTAGGCGTAACTTGGATAAAAATAGATACATGTAGAGTAATAGGTTCCTTACCTTCAAACAGATGGAAAAACTTCTATCTGAGCTTAATTTGCCACGAAATATCCTTCCAGCGCAGCCACAGGAACAAGGAAGTGAAACTAGCAATCAATTCGGGTTTTTCGGCACTAGAATCACTTTGGAAGACTTGAAATCACCTAGGGTTGATATAAAAACCTTTGGAATATTTTTTACAGAACTTAAAACAATTTATACAACCCCCCCTTCCCCCCCCCCCCCC